>BSBM01001848.1:0-249832 GCA_027924585.1 Larix kaempferi | reverse complement strand
AGGGAGGCCCCGGTATGGGTTAAACTGCCTAGTTTACCTCTCGAATTCTGGAGTGAGGGTTTTATCTCGGCGGTGGGAAATTGTATAGTTAAAACTATGATGGTGGACCAATCATTTAAATTCTTAGCTAAGCGGACAGTTGCAAAATTATTGGTGGAGGTGGATATCTCTATAGGTCTTTCGGATGTTATTGAGGTTGTTGCAGGTAGTTTCCATTTTGCTCAAGTTTTGGATTATGTGAACGTGCCATTCTGATGTGGACGTTGCCATACCTATGGTCACTTGATCTCGGAGTGTCCTCTGCCCTTCACAAGGAAGAAATGGGTAATTAAAAATCTAGAGGATAAGGTGAAGGATGGCCCGAGGAGCAATGCAGTGGATTTAAGTGGACAGCAGAGCAGGGATTTAGAATGGGTGGATATCCCTAAGGAGGTGGGTTTTGTGACGAACAGTTCTGGTGGGGTAGCATCAGAGTTTCCCTTACATTCTATTACGGATAATTGTCTTGTGAAAGGAGTGTTAATGGAGGATGGTTTGGCCAGTAGGCCTGTTGATCAGACACTTAAGGTTTTGAGCGGCTGCGTGGATTTTAATGAGTCGAAGTTTCTGGAAAAGGAAACAGAGGTCGGTTAAAATCTTTACATTCTTTGAGATCGGTTAAGAGGAATACTTGCTTCAGTTCTTTAGCGCATTTAGGGTTAGCTAGCCTTGGTCTTTCTTTACGTAATTGTAAGAAATTCTTGAGGAATCAATCTGCAGCTAAGGTTTTATCTTCCAGAGATGGGGGGGACACAGGGGATTCTTGAGGAATCAATCTGCGCTGTCTCTTGCCTGGTATCAATTCTACTTTTTTAATGTTAATTCCTAAGGTTGAGAAACCTAAATCTTTCGGAGACTTTCATCCCATTGCTCTGTGTAATGCTATTTATAAGATTAATTCAAAGATAATAGCTGAAAGGTTTAAACCAATCCTGGCTAAGCATATTCTCCTGGAACAATTCGGTTTCCTCCCTGACAGGAGTATTCATGAGGTAGTGGGATGCGCTAAAGAAGGCATACATTCGATGAAATTCAGCAAGATCCCATCCAAGGTATTGAATATTGATTTGTCTAAAGCTTATGACCATACCTGCTAGTTGTATGTTAGATTGGTTCTCATTCAGATAGGATGTGGGTTGCTATTTGTTAACTGGGTTTGGTCCTGCATGATGACTATTAGCTTCTCTGTCTTAATAAATGGGTCTGCTTCTAGCTTTTTTCACCCTGAGAGGGCTTTGAGACAGGGATGTCCTCTGTCACCCTATCTATTTTTGTTAGTTGTGGAGGGATTGAGCTACCTTATTGTTGAGGCTGTGGAAGCTAATGTAATGGAGGGTATCCGTTTTGGAGTTATCAGTTTGACACACATATTCTTTGTGGATGATGCGTTACTGTTTTTAGGGAATTCGATTGTGTTAGAAAAACAGGATCGCAGAGCAATAACAATAAAAAGAAATGCAAATATAATCACACATACACATTACAAGAGAGACACAGATATATCGTGGTTCACCAACCTTGGGCTACGTCCACACTGAATTTGTCAGTCCTTATTATTATTACCGTCCAGCAAGGTGAAGGGATACAACCTGCAGCACAACAGCTACACTTCCTCTTCTCTGTTTCACAGTCTCTCTCCTGATCTCAGAGATCTTTACAATGCATAAAACCTAATACATCATCATCCCTAGCTGTATTACAATGTCTTTATTTTATAAGGGAAATACAATGGGAAAATACCACGGGATACCCAAAACCATGGGCCCCGCAAAACAGTTGGCGAAAACAGCCCCAAAAATTTTCTCCGAGGGACCGCTGGCCCCCGGTCCCCCCTGGAACCCTGTGAGGGGGCGATGCCCCCCCACACCCCCCCGTTGGGGTGACTCTATAGTCCACCTACATATCATATAAAACTGGGGTACAAACACGGCTGATACAATATCATCTATGAGACTAGAAGATCTGGCTCCACAACCAACAATCTCCCACTTGGAGACTGATCACAGCAACTCCACTGCTGCTGCACTTGCTGGACTTGGACTTGGCAAATTTCTCCTCTTCACCTTCATGCTAGAAGGCCAACTGAACCCGAGCACGAACTCAGTTTCTCTCTGGTCACTACCTTTGTGAACATGTCTACAGGATTCTGGCTAGTATGTATCTTTTCCAGCTTCAACAGTTCATCTTCCAGAACAGAGCGAATGAAATGGTACTTGAGCTGTATATGTTTAGTCCCGGAATGGAATGCTGAGTTCTTTGCAAGATGAATGGCACTCTGGATGTCACTATACAATTTTCTATCCTTCTGCTTCTTACCCACTTCCTCCATAAACCTCTGCAACCAAATCATCTCTTTACTAACCTCTGTAATGGCAACATACTTTGCTTCTGTTGTTGAAAGTGAAACAACCTTTTGTAGTTTCGAAATCCAGCTTACTGCTGTTCCACCTACAGTAAACACATACCCTGTGGTGCTCCTCCTGCTATCCTTGTCACCTGCCATATCTGCATCAACATATCCCTGTAGAACAGTGTCTGAACCTCCAAAACATAATGCCTCAGTGGTAGTACCTCTCAAATACCTGAGAATCCACTGTACTGCCTTCCAATGTTCTTTACCTAGATTGTTCATATATCTGCTCACAACTCCCACTGCATGTGCAATATCTGGTCTTGTGCACACCATGGCATACATCAAGATGCCAACTGCTGATTGATAGGGAATCTTGGACATGTAATCTGTCTCTTCTTATGTCTTGGGACACATTTCCTTACTTAGACTGAAATGGCTAGCCAAAGGTGTACTTACAGGTTTTGCATTCTGCATTCTGAACCTCTCCAACACCTTTTGTATGTACTCACTTTGAGACAATGTCAATTTGCGATTTTTCCTATCTCTCGTTATTTTCATACCAAGGATTTGCTTTGCAGCACCCAAATCCTTCATCGCAAATGAATTAGTTAGCTTCCTTTTGAGTACATTTATATCCTGCATGTCAGACCCTGTAACAAGCATGTCATCCACATACAATAACAAGATAATATATCTTCCATTGTCTAGCTTCTTGAAATAAACACAGTGGTCAGAATGACATCTACTATAACCTTGTTCCGTCATAAACCTGTCAAACTTTAGATACCACTTCCTTGGAGCTTACTTCAAGCCATACAAGCTCTTTTTCAACCTGCATATCAGATCCTCCTTACCTTTGACCTCATACCCTTGTGGCTGTTGCATATATATTTCTTCCTCCAAATCCCCATGGAGGAAGGCTATTTTTACATCTAACTGTTCAAGATGCAAATCTTCTACCGCCACTAGACTTAAGATAGTCCTAATTGAAGTCATCTTAACAACAAGAGAAAATATTTCATCAAAATCTATACCTTTCTTCTGTGCAAACCCCTTTACAACAAGTCTAGCCTTGTACCGCTTCTTACCTCCTTCTTCTTCCTTCAACCTATAAATCCATTTGTTTTGCAATGCTCTTTTACCAGCAGGCAACTGAACCAAATCCCAAGTCTGGTTTACTACCAATGAGTCCTTCTCCTCATTCATGCCTTGCTCCCACTTCTTTCTAGTTTCCACCTGCATTGCTTTTTCATAACATTCTGGTTCACCAAAATCAGTCATCAATAAATAATACATTGAAGGAGAGTATCGTTCAGGGAGTCTACTTAACCTGGTAGATCTTCTTACAGTTGCAGGAGTTTCAGGTAGTTGCTGCTGCTCTTGATTTTCTGGCACCTTCGGAACTTCATTTTCTTTAATTTCATCAAGCACTATGTACTCTGTGTTTTTCTTTTCCTGTTTCTTTCCCTGCAACTGATTTTTATACATGACCTTTTCATTGAATATCACATCTCTACTCCTGATGATTTTGTTATTTTCATTATCCCATAAACGATAACCAAATTCATCAACCCCATATCCAATAAAGGTACATTTCTTGGATTTAGCTTCAAGCTTTGTTCTATTTTCTTTATCAATATGGACAAATGCTTCACAATCAAACGTTCTCAGAAATGAGTGGTTTACCTTTTTATCTGTCCATGCTTCCTCTGGAATACCACCATCCAAACCACTTGAAGGTCCTCTGTTTATTAAATAAACAACAGTATTTACAACATCCACCCAAAACTGTAAGGGCAACCCTGCATGCAGTCTCATACACCTTGCACGCTCCATGATCGTTCTGTTCATCCTTTCTGACACCACCATTTTCCTGTGGTGTTCCTGGGACTGTCTTCTCTCTACGAATCCCATGGTATGAACAGTAACTATCAAACTCCTTACCGCATTACTCACCTCCATTATCAGATCTGAGACACTTCAATCTTTTTCCTGTCTCATTCTCAACCAAAGCTTTCCACTTCTTAAAAGTAGCAAACACATCAGATTTCTGTGTAATGCAATAAACCCAAATTTTTCTAGTTGCATCATCAATAAGTGTAACATAATAATGAGAGCCACCAAGAGAATGTACCTGAGCCGATCCCCATACATCTCTATGCACAAGCTCTAATTTTTCATTCTTCTTCTGTTTCCCAACCCTGAGAAATCTAACTCTCTTCTGTTTTCCATAAACACAGTTTTCACAGAATTCCAAACTTACCTGCTTCAAATCTGGCAGCAACTTCCTTGAGTGGAGAATCTGCATCCCCTTCTCACTCATGTGGCCAAGCCTATGATGCCACAATGCTGTATCTATTCCTGTGGAAGCTAAAGAAATAGAATGGTTAGTATTATGAGGACATAAATACAACGTACCTACTATGTCTCATTTTGCTATCACCATTGATCCTTTGGTGATATTCCACCACTTTTCTCCGAACGTAGATAGACAGCCGCCATCTCCCAACTGCCCTATTGAGATCAGATTTCTTTTCATAGCAGGAATATGCCTAACTTCTTTCAACAACCAATCAGTTCCATTCTTAACTTTTATCCATACCTTACCCATTTCAACAATTTTACATGGCTCATCATCACCCAATAAAACATGTCCAAAGTCGCCAGGAACATACTCATGAAAGTATTTCCTATGGAGTGTAGCATGACATGAAGCTCCTGAATCTACTACCCAATAATCACTAGTATTATCTAATGCAAGAATCAAAGCATCTTGTAACACATCACCTGCTACATTTTCTTCCTGGGTAGTTTCCTTCTGTGCATCTCCTTTCTTCTTTAGAGATTTGCAGTCTTTCTTCAAATGTCCTTTCTTTCCACAGTTCCAGCACTCTATCTTTCTCAGTCTGGACTTGGATTTGCCCGTTTTAGACTTTCCACGATTACCTTGGCTTTTTCCTCTCTCCTTTTGTCTTCCCCTACTCTCCATGGTCAACGCATTACCTGATGTCTCACCTGTGCTTTTTCTTCGCATTTCCTCGCTAAGAATAACACCAATAACATCATCAAATTTCAAGGTGTTTGAACCAGAGACAGAGTTACTTACAGCCATGACCAAGCTATTCCAGCTTTCTGGCAATGAACACAAGATTAGAAGAGCCCTAACCTCATCATCAAAGTTCACACTTACAGAACTTAGCTGATTTGTAACCGTATTAAACTCATTTAAATGATCAGTAATAGATCCACCTTCAGACAGCTTCATATTAAATAAACACTTCATTAGAAATACCTTGTTGGAGGCCGAGGGTTTTTCATAGAGCTTACCCAATGCGCTCATCAAACCCTCTGTTGTCATTTCTTTTGAGATATTGAAAGCCACCGATGAAGCCAAGCTCAACCATATTGTTCCCAGAGCCTTTCTGTCAAGAACCTCCCATTCTTTGTCCTTCATAGCCATTGGCTGCTTTGCTTTTCCTCCCAACGGTAGGAATAGATCCTTCTGGTACAGATAGTCCTCCATTTGCATCTTCCATAACCCGAAGTTTTGGCCGTTAAACTTCTCGACCTTAAACTTTCCTTCTTCTGCCATTGCTCCCACTTGAACCAGAAACCCTAGCTTCCAGCGGGTTTAACTGCCAAATAGACCTTTGGCTCTGATACCAATTGTTAGAAAAACAGGATCGCAGAGCAATAACAATAAACAGAAATGCAAATATAATCACACATACACATTACAAGAGAGACATAGATATATCGTGGTTCACCCAACTTGAGCTACGTCCACACTGAATTTGCCAGTCCTTATTATTATTACCATCCAACAAGGTGAAGGGATACAACCTGCAGCACAACCGCTGCACTTCCTCTTCTTTGTTTCACAGTCTCTCTTCTAATCTTAGAGATCTTTACAATGCATAAAACCCAATACATCATCATCCCTAGCCGTATTACAATGTCTTTATTTTATAAGGAAAATACAATGGGAAAATACCATGGGATACCAAAAACCATGGGCCCGCAAAACAGCTGGCGAAAACAGCCCCAAAAATTTTCTTCGGGGGCGTTTCCCCCGGACCCCCTAGCCAGGGGGGATGGTTCCCCCTAGAACCCCATAGGGGGGCGATTCCGCCCCACACCCCCCCACTGGGGTGACTGTACAGTCCACCTACATATCATATAAAACTGGGGTACAAACACGGCTGATACAATATCATCTATGAGACTAGAAGATCTGGCTCCACAACCAACAGATTGATGAAGCTCGTGGAGTCAAAGATTTATTTTGGCTTTTCAACAAAGGTACAGGGATGTTTGTCAATTTTGGCAAGTCGACCTGTTATTTTAATGAGCTTTGTACTAACGAGTAGAATGCTTTCTTGGAGATCATGCCTATGGATTCGAATTCATTAGCTGGAGGGTTCATGTATCTAGGCTTCCACCTTAAACCAAATAGCTATGTAAAATCTGATTAGGACTGGTTGCTCGCTAAGGTGGAAAGTTGTACTCGGATCTGGTGTAACCGTTATCTATCTAAAGGAGGAATGAAAGTGCTTATAAAAAGTGTATTGAGTGCCATCCCTGTCTACTGGATTATCCTGGCAAAAATCCCACTAGGGGTTCTGCAAGCCCTTAGGAAGCTTTTATTTAGATTTATGTGGTAGGGGAAAGAAGGTAGAAGACCACACTGGTCATCATGGGACTCGATATCTAAACCCAAGGAAGCAGAAGGGTGGGGAGTTAAAGAGTTGAGGACCTTTGGGCTGGCTCTTACTTCTAAGTCTGTGTGGCAGCTGTTAACCAAGGAAGGGAAATGGCATGCTATTCTGTGCTTCAAATATATGGCTAATCTTCCATTGATAAGCTGGATATTATAGGGGAACAAACGAGGCAGTGGGGGCTCTCTTATTTGGCGTAACATTATTTATGCTTACAAGGTAATCCGGAATAGGTTGGTGTGGCAAATTGGGAATGGTCAGGTGGCACGAATTAGTCTTGACTTTTATAAATGAGTATCCTATCTAAATCCACTTCCGCAGGAACTCATTAGCTTTTTAGCTGAGAAGGGTTATGTGGTTTTTGTAGATATCGCATATGGTACTTCTAATTTAATCCAACAGTGGAGAACGGCAGACAACTTACAGCTAACCGAGAGATGGACAGAGCTCTGGAACTGATGGATAACCGCATTGAGGAAGGGCTTTATACTATTGCAGGAAGACCTTGACACTATACAATGGTGCGGGTACGAGGAGGAAGGAACACACTCTGTCAAAGGAGCATACAAAATGTTATGGAGCAGCCAGTTTAACGATGACCCTTGGTGGTGGAAGATTATATGGAAGGCTCGGGAAACTAAAAAAAGTAAAATTTTAATGTGGTTGATTTTGAAGGGAAAGATTTTAACTTGGGACAACTTAAAGAGACATTATATAGAGGGTCTTGGAAGGTGTAGTTTATGCAGAGTGGCGGACGAGGATGCTGAACATCTTTTCCATGAGTGCTCCTTTATAAAGCAGGTCTGGGACAGTATCAAGTTGCATTTATAGTTGGGTCAGCTGGCGGATGGAGGCACTTTCGAGGAAGCAACGAAAGAATGGTTTATGACCATAATCTAAAACGATTCAGGTGCTTAGCATTTTTAGTGTCGTGGTATATATGGATGGCTAGGAATTTATCAGTGTTTGAAGATATCAATCAACCCTCCTTTTATGTCTTGGGTCTGATTCTCTTGGTTCATCACCTATTTTTGGAAACTGAGAAACCGGTCACCAACAGAGTGCTGAAACTGCTTACTTTTGATGAAGCTGAAGTGATGGGTTTTTTTACGGAGCTTGTAGCAATAGTGTTTGTGGACTGAGAGGGGTTCTGAAAATCTCAAAAATAGGGTCTTTTGGCTTCCAAGCCAATGAAGGGAGAGGTACTAATAACTGAGCTGAAGGTCTTGCTCTATGATTTTTGCTATTACTTGCAAGAGAGAAGAAGGTGGACATTCTCAAGGTTTACGGGGATTTCAAGATCTAGATCAAATTTATGAATGATGAGTATACATGTTCAACAATCACTTTCGTCAGAATCTGGGAAGGAATGTGAAGTAGTTGGCTCAATTATTTTCGAAGGTTACCTTTGTTCATGTCTATAGAGAACAGAACGTGGAAGCGGACTCTAACTCGAAAGCTAGATTACTCTTTGAAGTAGGAAATTATCGTCTTTGTTAGTCAAGACTGGTAGTAATCAATTTTGTTTTTATTAATGAATTCCAAATATATATGGCAGTGGAGTTTTGATACTATTTTTAAATGTGTAAAGAATATGAAAGTTTTCACAGTAGAAGCTAGGTTTTTGGAGACCAAGCAAGCTTTTTCTAAAATTATCGTGCTTATTAAGCAGCTATGGTATGTATTTTTTGCTCGGCAATTAATATGCTTTTTTCTTTGGAAAAAAAAAGATTATTCAAATAAAGTAACGGGTGTAAACAAAATTTAGATGGATAGTGACCTTACTCTGTTATAACACCCACTTAATTGACTGCTTTCTTATATATTTTTAAACGATGAGCCATAACATCGCTTCTTTTATATAACCATCTAATTGTGATATTTTTTGTTCGCCTGGGTTTACCCGTACTACATATGAGAGTGTTCATGTATATAAATTCCAAAAATAATTTATGTTTTAATAAAAAGCATATGCATCGACTATGAATCTATCTGAATCAATAAAAGTACAACCCTGAATCAATAAAAATACAACCATGATATATAATCAGAACATCATAACAACACTTCATTCTTATAATTTAATCCAAAATATGTTGAACATATCATAGGAGGCTGAAATATATATTTAAACAACCAACTTAATGACCCTCACATAATAATAGGTGGTAAATATATCAAGTCTGCAAAGCAACACAAAAATAGGGCACTACATTTACAATGTTGAGACCCAATCAAATTCACACTTGATAATAGACTTTAGCAACACACAATGCATGTTCATTTCTAATTATTTAGCATCAAATCACAGTTTTCGGGTTACACATTTTAATTTCTAAATAGGTGTTACCTCACAACTAAGGCTTAATAAACATACCTGCAGTTTGGAGCTAGACCTGATTGTAAGGGCTGAAACTCCAGAGCTCGACAACCTCCAAATAACTACAAATAAGGTTAGCAAGAGTTTGGAAGAATAAAATTTGAAAGAGCAGAGAGCCGAAGTAAATGGTGAGTAAATGCGCATTGTACCAGGAGTGCGTCTAGCCAGCGGCTGAGGGGACATCTAGATAAAGCTTCTTGAATGTTCCAATAATGACAAGAGGAGGAAGGCATTAAGGTGGGTTAATGCATGTAATGCATGGTACCACGTTGTGGGCTCCCATGCCGAGGAACCTCCAACACGTGCCACCCAGTTGTCGCGGTGGTCCCCACATTTGGGGATAATATATTATATTGTTATAATGTTCTTCATCATTATTTTAATACTCTTATTTATCATCAACCTATATTAATTGTTTTAATTAAATTATAATATTATATTATAATTTAATGGAATTATTTTTTAATTAATTATTATATTATAATTGATTAATATCATATTCAATTAAATTATAATATATTTAATATCCTTATAATTTAATGAAATTATTTTTTAATTAATTATTATATTATAATTGATTTAAATATCATATTTAATATTATATTATTTTTAAAATAATAATATTGTTTAATTAAACAATGTTATTAATCAAACAATTAAATTATGTATTTCATTAAAATTATTAAACAATATTATTCTATTAATATTTCAGAGATATGTGTATGCGCACACCCCTGTTACTAGCAACAACCACATTAATATTGATAGGTGTTAATCGGGCACACACTTTTCATATTAATGTTTTTTCCTATAGTATATTATTAATGTGGTTGTTGCTAGTTATAACAAAAACATTATAATGTTACATATTAATATAGTTTATATTTATTTTTTGAAAGTATTTGAACTTCGAATAATTTAATTTGGTAATATTAAAAAGGAATTTTTTTATTTTTAATACAAAATTAATACCATAATATGATTTAAAAAAATAAAGATATATAGATATATAAAAAAATTATGGAATCATTATAAAAAAAATTATAATATGGCCAAGAATCAAAATGAGATTATAAAATCAATAAAGCTTCCTTACATCCAAGGGACAACACACAAAATAGCCAACATACTGAGGAAGAAATGAATAAGGGTCGCCTTCTCTCCTTTGAACATGTTGCATGGAATCTTAGACCATGCAAAAGATCAAGCGGACCCCAAGAAGAATAAAGGTGTGTACGCGATCCCATGTGGCTGTGGTAAGGTGTATATTCGAGAAACTGGTCGCTCTATACTAACAAGATTAAAAGAACATAGCACGGGCATCATTCACGGACGAATAAAGAATTCCGCATTAGCAGAGCACTCAATAACCTCCAAACACCACATTCTCATGGAAGATGACAAAGTCATCGCCAGCATTGACCATTACACAAGAAGACGAGTAAGAGAAGGGATTGAAATTGAGAAACACCCTCTTAATATCAATTGGGATGACGGATAGAAACTCAGCAGGACGTGGGCTCCTATCATTAACCAATTAAAAAATAATACAACAACGACATCTTAATAATGTTTCTAAGGGCCGACATATTTCAAATATTAGGTTAGGATACATTATTAATAAAGAAACCAATTATGGGCTGAACTACCCAGCCGGAAACATCGAGAATTTTTACATTTTCACACAGGGTTTCCTGCAGTTAAAATATATAAATTTATAAAAAAATTATGTAAACATTATATAAGAAATGCTTATGTTTTCCAATTTACATTATATTACAAGTAATTCAAATTTACATTGCAATATCCAATATAATATTTAAATTATACTAAAAATATACAATGTTACATTTCAATATGAACTATATTTCACAATAAAGTATTTAGATTGATTTAATTTGAAAATAGTAAAAAAGAATTTCAATTTAGTTTAAAGTTAATATTTTAACATGATTTAGAAAATAATACAATATATACATTTATATAAAAATAATTGTAAATTGTATAAATAATGTATGTTTAAGTTTTTTTAAATCATAAAATTTTCTTTTTTCTTATCAATTTTAGTTTTAAACTACACCAATTAATTCAATATCATTGATTATATATATATTAATATTAATTCATAATTTATTAATATGAAGAAATAATATTAATAATAACATTATAATATTAGTGTTTCTTAATGTCACTATTAATATTATCAATGATATGAATGCTAATAATAAAATTATAAATGTTGTTATTAATATTAATAATATCATTAATAATATTAATAAATTTTTTAATATTATTAATGTTGTATAATATTAATAACAACATTTATAATTTTATTATTAGTATTCATATGATTCATAATATTAATGGTGACATTAAGAAACAAAGGTTGCTATTAACATTATTTCTTAATATTAATAAATTAATATTTCTTAATATAACCTTTATAAGGTTAATTTTAACATTAATAATATTATTAATGTTAATTTATCATTGTAAATAGTAATATTATTAATATTATTTAATATTTATAAATATTATTTAATATTTATAATGATAATTTTAATTATAAATATTGTAATCATTTAAATATAAAGTTTACAATATGAATAAATAATATAAATATTCATAAAGATTGATAAGTTCTTAAATATTAATAAATGTATCCCTATTTCATGAGTTCTTAAATATTAATAAATGTATCCCTATTTCATGAGTTCTTAAATATTAATGAATGTATCCTTGCTTCATGAGTTCTTAAATATTAATGAATGTATCCCTGTTGCATGAATTCTTAAATATTAATAAATGTATCCCTGTTTCATGAGTTCTTAAAGGCATGTCTCTTTTCATTTTATTATATTAGAATATCTAAGTTAATATTTTTACGAGGTTGGGTTATTATAACAATAAAGATTGTATTGAAATTTTTAATGTTTTGAAGATTGACTTTAATTTATGGTTAACTTAAATTTAAGTTCGATTTTAATATGTTTGGGAATTCTCAATTATGCTCATCTTCATGATGAGTTGAGAATGATAATATGATTAACATATATCTTAGTCAAAACTGATGTGAAAATTTTAAATTCTTTAATGGATATTGAAAATAACATATCTATTAATAATAATGTTATTATTATTAATATTAATAATAAATTAATAATATTAATAATAATAATAATATTAATATTAATGTTGATAATATAAAGATTATTTAAATTATTAATAATATTGTTAAATAAAAATAAATATATATTAATCTTTAAACATATGCATACAAGAGTTTAAGAGATATCCCATTAATTAAATTTACTATGTAAATGATTTTTTTTATATTTACATTAAATTTATTCAAATACAAAATTAATATAATAAAAAATTAATATATTAATATAGTTTTATTAAAATGTATATATCAAATAAATTTATATTTAAATTAGATTATTAATGATAAAATTGTGTATTTAAAATATAAAATAACTTATTCAAATAAAAATTTAAAACATTAAAAATAATATATTTAATATATACATTAGTGTATTTAAAGTGTATATATAAATAAAATGTTAATATAATATCTCTCATATATATATATATATATAATCATTGCCATATTAAAATTAAAATATATATTTTATATTATTTGAATTATGTTATATATTCTATATATTATTTAATCTTCATCGTGTTAAAATTATGATATATATTTTATATTATTTTAATTATGTTATATATTAATTTAATTAATAAATGTTCAATGACAAAATTGTTAGCTAACCTTTTTTTTTTAACAAAGTCGGAATTCTATCTTTTTCTTCTACTAAATGACTTTTGTCTCATATATTTGATTATTTTGCTAATGTAGTAATGGACAGAGAGCAATCCGTAGAGATAATGGGTATGTGAAGAACTTCTTCATAAATTTTGAAGAAAAGTATGTGGTTATACTTTAAACACAGCACATAAAACAATTTTAAACAGCATATACAATAATTTTTATATTAGGAAGAAAAAAATAAAGTGTAATACAGCGCTGTGTTCATCTTTGGTTATTCCTCATTCTGAATTGTTACACTTGGAGTTTATATTCGCTGAGAGGAGCCATCATTATCGTGGCCAATTTTGTATACCT
The DNA here is from genome assembly GCA_027924585.1 of Larix kaempferi. Classification (NCBI taxonomy): domain Eukaryota; kingdom Viridiplantae; phylum Streptophyta; class Pinopsida; order Pinales; family Pinaceae; genus Larix; species Larix kaempferi. Next base: position 236,210 of record BSBM01001848.1, on the reverse strand, counting down.
TAACCTGTAGAGTGGTTTTAGTAGTACATTCTCAGTAGACATAATTACTAAATTTTCCCACAATAATGTAATACCTAGGCGTAAAAAAACTTGAGGAACCGTTGATACAATTTTTTATTGTTGGTCCAAGATGACGGCTGCAACATAATTAATAAATATTTCCACACTATTGCAATAACTATGCACAAAAAAATCTGAGTAATACCTATGCATAAAAAAACTTGAAGAATTATTGATACAAATATTTTATTGTGCCCAGCAAGAGGCTTGCTACATAATCAATATAGATCCATCTTAAAGGGGATCTAGCGCACCCCTTTTTAGAGTGTAAATGTTGATAAAGCATTTTAATTTATCTAATTTGTGTAGTTATAAATATATGCCTTTATAAATGTTTTAAATAGTCAACACTTTATTTTTTATAATATTTTATAAGTTTTTAAAAAGAACACGTGTCATCTCTAGGATGAGCACAAAAGGAGTTACACATCTTTCCCTACTAGACTTTAAAATACTCAATACAATTTCTAAGTATTCCCACAATATTGTAATGCCTATGTATAAAAAAACTTAAAGAACATTGATACAAATCTTTTTCCTATGAGAAGCTTGCTTCAATCCAATTTAACACCGAGTAGTGGCATTCCAACTCTTGTGTGATGCACACCATTATCTTCCCACTAAACATAGTTCCAAGGAAACACAACCCTAGCATGAATAAATCTTCGTCCCAAACTTTCATGGAAATTTAGTGAGAGTGTCAAGGATTTTTAGACAAAGAGCGAGGATATGAAAATGACAATATTATGCATAGGCGACTAGATGAAGATTACATTATTATTTCGTTATTTTTAGAAATAACATAAATCTCTAAATTCAAGAGAGCTATATAGATAAATGGCTATGAACAATATCTCTTGTAATACACGAGGATTTAATAAATTTATCATTAAATTATTTTATTTTAAATACTTTTGACAAGAAGTCAAAAGTAAAATAATGTAATGGATTATTCTTTTATTAAGAAAAGACACTAAAAGAGGGGACATAAATGAAATAGTTGTTGCATGAGTGATTGTTGACCCACAAGAGGAAAATCCAAGTGGCTGAAGTTGGTGAGTGAGAACTCAAGGTGCACCAGGCATCTTCCCCAAAATCAGGTCACAACTTAGTTGAGTGTTAAAGAGAAAGAGGCTCATAAATGACTAAGTCCTAGGAAAAATACTATATAATAGTATGTCCATAAGCAACAAGAGGCTAGCATTGGATGGAGAACTGAATCTGATAATGCAAAAGATGGCGCAATAGATGGATTTTGCTCTTGTGGCTCAGCAATCATGCTCGGGGTTCTAGAGCAAGTAAGACTTGGCTGCTCTAGGAGTTGGTTAGAAGGAACAACTATTTCACTTCTGTTTTCCTGCCTATAGTACCAGGTTCCTTGTTTAGTTTTTCTACTTAATTAAATTAATTACAGTAGGAGTTTTATTTATGTTTCATACCTAACCCTTGGTAGAAGAGTTGTTATGCACCTAAATAGACCATAAACGCATTTATACGTCTATACAAATATATATTTTAATATGTTTAAAATTTATATGTTGTCGTTTGACTCTTAGGATAAGAGGATAAGCATAGTTAGTTTACTAAGGTAATTCCAATGTATTTCCCATCTAAAGGTTTTGTCATAGGGTTATTTAGCCCATAAAATAAATGATAGAAGCAAATAAATCGTTCCCCAAATAACTCTGTTTTCGAATACATTACCGATTATATATATGCATTCAAAACATAGTTAAAATGTATGGTAATACTTAGAAAATAACTACCATGTAAAAACAATAACTATCTGTACCGAATCTATATCTTTTACTGGAGAATATTACTGTCATTTTATAAATCAATGCTAATTGAAATTTTTTACCAAAGTATCCCTTAGATCTACGGTTCCTTTCAAATAAAATAAATTATGTACTTAGTTAAAAGACAAGGGTTAAAAAAACATACTTTAACTACTCATAACATAAACCGTCAAAGCTAAGCAAATCAACTGATACAGTCGCTTACTCCAGTTTACCATATAAACTTTAAAGTTAAACTTTTTCGTTATATAAATTTATCACAGATCAAAAATTAAGAGATCTGGATCCAATACGAATAGTATAGAATACCCTTTAATCACTCTACAGGTTTGATAAAAAACTTATGGGTATATTACTCGAATTAATGTCTTTACCATTTCTATATATTTTATTCATAGTATAACCCTTTGATATATTACCAGGTAGCCCCTATTCTAAATTTTAGTTAATTAAACTAAATTAAGTCGACGGGATTTCAAACCTTGGATCGAATCAAGTCAATGGTTGTTAAATAAATCAACCAGGTTGCTTATCAAATACCCATTATTTCACAACAGCGATTAAGCTGAGTAAAAAGATAACTAAAATGCATGGAAATCACTTTTATAAATCATATTAGCATTCTGGAGTTAACACATAGAAGGTAAGGACCCCGTGGGTCATAATGAAAACTAACATATACAGTGTTGCATTAAAATAAAACTAACATAAAATAAAATAAGTTATCTATTGAAGATGCCAAACAAAAAACTCATCTGCATTTTCCAAATAAAATAGTGTTTAATTTAAAGAATGTATGACATATCGGGAGGAGGTGACCCTGTCGCCATCCTCGTCGGCGCCCTCCACCTGCAACCATCGACCATGGAAAACTTTACTAAAAAAAAACAATAACTGTAATGTTTTTAACTGAAGGTAAGGCTGTCAAAGCCAGTGGTTGCCTCCTCCTGGAACCCTTATCACTCCAGCTACCTACAAGGAGGTTTAAACTTTAAAACTCTGAACTCATCATACTGAAATTTAATCCAAGATTCATATCTGTTCGTTTACCTATCTTTCGGCATCTTGAGGTCGACATAGAGTCTTCGTTCCAGTCGCAGCAACCACCAGGAGGTGACCATGGAAAACTTTACTAAAAAAACAATAACTGTAAATAAAGGAATGTTTTTAACTGAAGGTAAGGCTGTCAAAGCCAGTGGTCGCCTCCTCCTGGAACCCTTATCATTCCAGCTACCTACAAGGAGGTTTAAACTTTAAAACTCTGAACTCATCATACTGAAATTTAATGCAGTATAAACTATTTTAAAATCCAAGATTCATATCTGTTCGCTTACCTATCTTTCGGCATCTTGAGGTCGACATAGAGTCTTCGTTCCAGTCGCAGCAACCACCAGGAGGCCTCCAACCACATATTCTGATGAATTTCTTATCATTTATAGCATAGATCACCGAGAGGCTACAAAAACACCATGAACGCGATGAGTATATTGATGTAAGAACGATGTTTTATTTATTTATGATGAGTATATCTCCATTTACATGACATCTCCATTTACATACAGACTATCATTCATTCTGAACATGGCATAACACTTTGTCTCTCTTTTTTTCTCTTGACCATCACCATCAAAATTTGGTTTATTATTTGATTTACTTAAAAGGTAAATACAAATTTCACATATGCAATGAATAAACTTTCATTAAACAATACTATAATAATTTATTCGATGTGTAACACATGTGAATGACTAGTGGAAAGAGATTTGATTTATATAAAAATGCAATGAGGCATTAATTAACAATACTAAATAATATAATCTGAACCACGTAAATATTATATAAAAAGTCAAGTGCTACAATATATTTGAGTTCCCAACTGAATATCTACTAACACATGATGATCACTAATCAAGTACTTGCCACTGACAAAAATCCATTATTAGTTCATGACAAAAATTCTCCCCATACTCAACAACATCAAGCTTTGTGGCATGTACATGAAAATCATCTACATAGTTGAATTTTTCAAATATTTCAATGGCCATTGACTAGAACTAAATTCCTTCTCCTTCAAATGGATATATCTGTCTAGTTTATCTTAATATGGAAGAGAGGTGTTACTTATGACCTTAATAATACTGACATTAGCATCTTGAGGACTCATTTTCACTCCATGGATTATAGAAAGTGAGTGAATTCATCGAAACCCAACAAATTTACCGTCCTATGGATCTAATACTTTCACTTTATCATATTTCTGGAGTACTTCATGTCCTTTTGGAAATATTAATGGCCAGTGTCAAAAACAAAATAGCATACTTAAATATTAGAAAAAAATGTACATAGTTACTGAAATAACAAAATTGAATGCACTAGCCAAGTCAATATTTGAAACACCAGAGCTTGGCATTGATTGGACATATTCAACATCAATGTTATCATATTTTATATTTTTTCCACTGACATATTTTCCTTTAATGTTCCTCACATGATTTCATCATGCACAAACCAACTATTACTCTTCAAATTACAACACTCCCATATCCTTGCAAGTGAACACTATAAATGAGATTTTTCTTCACACAACAAACAATGAAATATGTAAACATGACGTGCACATTAATATCTCTTAGAGAGTGAATTGTATCCATTAGATTAAGTATAGATAATCAAACATTTTATTTCTTCAAAGACGTTAAATTAATTTAACAATCAACTATGCAAATCAAAGTTTATAGTTGTAATGGGGTTTATCATTTTCATGACATTTTAACACAAAGTTGGAGTACTTGTTAGAATAAAAGTTTATAGTATGCAACAGATACTCCTTAAGGATCGTACTAAACATATCCATTCAAGTACCAACATCTCATTAAGTTAGTTAAGGAGGCTTGTTACAACTTCAAGATTAAGCTATACATGGTAATTACATCATCAACAAAACCCATGTCTTAACATTTCATATATGAAAATGATGCCTTTAAACAAGTTTTGAGAAGTCTAAGTCCATTCAACCTTAGTACATACCCAATGAAGATGAACAACTAAGAAACCTTGTGGAAGTTTGGTTTTGAAGTGGTTACATGTGACTCATATACATTGGTGTATCAAAGGTATGTAACACACACTAACAATAATGCCAATGATTTGGAAGATTGAACTATTTTATGACAAAGTCCTAGATAATCACGATGAATTCTAGATAGTAGTCCAAGAAAAAAATCAACAATTAAATGAGCCATATAAAGGTGCATTTATGATGTTGTAAGCTAAGTTGAATTAAAACTAAAAGGGTTCAAATTTATAAGGTTGGAAACAAAGAGTTCTAAAATGCAAGGACTAAGTTTTCATAGTATGAGCTTCCACAAGTTTTAAGTGCAAAGATGTAGGTTATCGATACTTTGATTTAGAATATTCTTAGTGCTTGCAATGTATTCCAGGATATATGTCTCGCTTGATATATTGAAATATTTTCTTGGAATTAGGATAACATATGGCAAGATCGAATTTTCAAGGAAAAGTTTTTACTAAGTAAAATCACATCTATGTATATTAATGTGTGTATCACTATAGATCTAATATTATTAGTCAATTGGGTGTAGCTTGAACTACAATATAGTCTATAGGAAATCTCAACCCTAGAGTATTTCACTCAAATACCAAGGAAAATTTACCAAGCAATTTGGAATGGAGTTTCATGGTCTAGACTAGAAGATCTATAAATAATTGTAAGTAAGCCAAAGTACCCAGCCCCAATAACTATAAATGTGGGTAAATAGACACAATTTTTGGCACAACAACCAATAGTGTGAAAACCACTCTAACATGAATTTACCATCTGATCTCTAATTCAGTTTATCTCATTATCATAAATTTACCATTCATAAATTTACATGGACTAATAGCGCTGTGTAAAATACAAATGAGGTAGCAATCAATTAAATCTCTATCATTAACAATTTAATAAATCATGAATGGAGTTAGAATGCAAATAAAATAACTCTCTATCCATTTAACATAAGAAATAATATGCAAAATAGAAATAAAGAAACAAGACCAACACATAACATAGTGAGGGGGCCCTGCCTCACCTAGCATGCATGGCCAAGAGACTTACAATATCAATAAGAAGTTTCACACAGTTGCAAATCCATCAGCACTTTGGTATCATTGAAACAAAACTCAGAAATTACATTAGTTCAAGTCTCTATTACTCTAGATGTATTCAATACAATCTCGTGAATTTTTTTCAACATGAGATTGATTACAAATTTATACATAAAAGTCTCTCATGAGGATGAGGAACCGAATTCCCAAATTGGAATATGTTTTAACAAATTGCTAATTTTGAAAAAATAAGAGTTTCTGTAATGTCAAAATTGGGGTACTCGCACGATCGCGAGGGTTAGGGTTTTCATTGGTTTTCTGGCTGATCCGTGAAGGTTGGTAGGTGGGGTTGCAGGCATGCTGGATCCCCAGCAGTTGGCTGGAGGGACTCCCCGGGATGGATCTACATACGGCTTCTCGATCTCGGGGGAGGGGAAGGAATCAAGCAAGAAGAGCGCAGTCGAAAGTGAGGTTGGTCCGTCGAAGCGGATCGGGCCTGGGGGGTGTCTCCCCAAAGCGTCGGCAATCCTAGCTGTTAAATTCACTGCATAAAAGGTAAGGGAAAAGATTGAGAAATGGAAGGAAACGGCCCTGATTGGCAAATTCATTGGGATCTGGCCTAAGGAGAGAGATCTGGTGAGGTGGATCAATCTAACATGGGACCCTCGTGGGAAATACAACTTACATTTGGGGTCCAAGGGTTTCTTTACCATCATATTTTTCAATGTGGAAGATCGGGACAGAGTGTTAGAGGGGGGCCTTTCTTTTTTCTTCTCAGCGGGTCTGTACCTTAGGCCATGGAAAGAGCGCTTCAACCCTGACACTGAGGATGTTAAGATGGCACTAGTATGGATTAGGCTCTATGCATTACCGTGTGAGTTCTGGGATCCTGAGATATTGCAGGATGTCGGTAATACCCTGGGTGAATTTGTTAAAGTTGCAGAAAAAACCTGACAACAGAGATATACAGACTGTGCTCGGATCTGTGTATACATGGACCTAACCAAGGAGTTACCTCAAGCAATAAAGCTGCACTATGAGGATGAGGAGTGGATCCATCCCCTGGACTATGAACAACTTCCCTTTAGATGCAGATCTTGTCATGAATATGGAAATTTCAGCAGGAACTTCCCCCGTACCACACAGCTGGTTTCTGCCACGAACCAAGAATCTAGGGTCACCAAGGATAAGGATGGCTTCACCCAGGTAAAAAACAGAAGGAAGAATAAATCGGTAGAAGTTCAGAAGAAAGGAAAATGTAAGACAGTATTCGGATCTTCAAACCTAAACCCTTTTCAAATTCTTGAATAGGTTGATGAAAAAGGTGATAAGAAGCAGATGGATCAAGGACAACAGGTCGAACATCCGATGGTTGAGCCAATTAACCCAACCCAAGCTACGCCCCTGGAAGAGCATCCGAGTGCCATGGAGGATGACGGGGAGTAGGTTGAGTTGGGAGATTTGGATCTAGATACCATCGAGAAAGAATGCGAAAAAAAAGGGAGGGGTTATGTTTCTAGGAGACAGATTGAGCTTCTTCAAGAAGCAATCATCAAAACTAAAGCCTCACTGAAATTAGGTATTAGGGTTGATGCCCAATGAGGGTTCAAATGAAAATATTTTGCAGAGGAGCTGAAGAAGGGGAGAAAATCAAACAAACAATGTTAGCGGAGGTTAGTGTGAAGTTAATCGAATCAGGGCTGTATCCGACGATCACGACAGCCTTTTCTGATGTAGCCAAAGTTACCCAATGAAGATTCTGACCTAGAATGTTAGGGAGTGTAATCATCCCAGGGAAATAAAGGCACTGTTAAGGAAAGTTAAGCAAGAAAGACCAGATGTTCTCTTCTTGTAGGAGACTAAGTGTACAATGGCAACCTTGGAGAAGAATATTCAAAAAATCTGGAGAGGAGCAGGGGTAATGGAAATAGATTCCATTGGAATGTCAGGGGGTCTTGCAATCTTGTGGAACCCTCGATCTGTAATGTTATCCAATTAGAGAGCCAACAGGTTTTCCATACTATGTGATTTTAGTATAATGGATTCAACTGTGAAGGGATCTCTGGTCAATATCTATGGTCCAAGCGTAGCCCATTCTAAGGAAGCTTTCCTTCTCTTCTTATCGTGGCTCTCTGACCTAACCTTAGATGGTTCATGGATCATCGGTGGGGATTTCAACTTGATATCCTCGCTGGAAGATAAGAAAGGAGGACGTAGAGTTCTGCACAGATTCCAAGAAAGATTTAGGGACACCCTAAGTCATAGCCAACTGATAGACATGGAGACAGGAAATGGATGGTTTACGTGGAACAATAAACGAGGGGGTATCCATTTAGTAGCTTCCAGGCTTGATAGATTCCTCACAATGGGGGATATAGCTCATGAAATGGGGGAGGTCAATGCCAGTGTCCTCCCCATGGCAGGATCTGATCATTGGCCCGTGTGTCTCATGTGGGACCTTTCGTCTAATAATATTTTCAAGCCTTTCTATTTCGAGCAATTTTGGTTGGACCATAAAGATTTCAAAAATATGGTGGGCCAATGGTGGGAGGAGCTGGTTCCTCAATAGGGTTCGAGGAGGTATCAGTTCCAGCAAAAGTTGAAGGCCCTGAAATCAAAGATTCGCACTTGGAATAAGGAATACTTTGGCAACATCTTTGATGATAAAAAACAACTAATCACTGATCTTGAACTGATCCAAAAGTAGGGGATGGAAGGGAGCTAGAATGATGAACTCAGAGAGTGGGAACGTAACCTTCTGGGGAGGCTTGAAGCTCGTGAATGGAAAGAGGAGACTTATTGGAAACAGAAGTCCAGGATCCAATGGCTGCAAGAAGGTGAAAGGAATACCAAGTTTTTCCATAATTCAGTTGTCCAAAACAGGCATAGATCGAAGATCTTAAAGATTCGTCAAGTCAATGGAAACACTGTTGAAACCAGAGAGGGAATAGAAGCGAAACTTGTTCAGCACTTTGAATATGTCTTGAAAGAAGATAGGGTTGACCGAAGCAATGATATTGCACAAATCACTTCTCTGATCCCTCTTATTGTTTCTCAGGAACAAAATGAATCTCTCAATAAGGTCGTGACTATGTAGGAAGTTGAGGATGCGGTGAATCAAATGGCACCGGGAAAGGATCCTGGGCCGGAGGGTTTTACATCTAACTTTTTTCACCATTTCTGGGATCTCATTAAGGTCAAAGTTCATCAGCTAATGGAGGAGTCCAGAAGTTGTGGTGGAATTCTGAAGGCATTTAATGCGACCTTTCTTTCTCTTATTCCCAAGGAAGAAGGAGCCGACTCTCCCGGCAAATTTAGACCAATTGCCTTATGCAATGTGATCTACAAGATTATATCAAAGGTGATAGCCAATCGGATTAAACCTCTCCTTCCCTCGTTGATCAGCCCCGAGCAATCTGGATTTGTGGAAGGTAGCCAAATTGTGGATGGGATCATTTTGGTCCATGAAACGCTGCATTCTCTCAAATCTCGAAAGTTGCCTAGAATGCTGGTGAAGCTTGATATCGCAAAAGCCTATGATAAATTGAACTGGCAGTATATGCATGGGATTTTGGAGGCCTTTGGTTTTAATCAAGTGTGGATCAATTGGATCATGAATCTTGTCTCAACTCCTTTCTTTTCCATCCTCCTTAATAGAGCCCCGACAAAGCTGATTTAGGCCTCTAGGAGTATTAAACAAGGTAATCCACAGTATCCCTTCCTATATATCATTATGGCAGAAAGTCTAACAAGATTCTTGAAATCCAAGGTGGCTAATGGTGATATTCATGGGCTCAGAATACATGAAGGCCTTGAGAGACAGACTCATCAATAGTTTGTTGATGACACCATGCTGCTGGGGCACCCTTCAATCCAAGAAGCTAGAACTTTCAAAAGGTGTCTAGGCGTGTTCGCCAAAGCATCTAGGTTGGAAGTTAATCCTAGAAAATCCCAGTTTTTTTTCCTTAACACCTCTGGGGTTGCCCAACGCAATATCATCAGGATTCTAGGTTTTCCATGGGGTTATTTTCCCTCTAAGTACCTAGGGCCCACCCTTGTTGATGGCCTGATTCGTAAGGAATCATGGCAGGCTCTTATGGGTCGGATGAAAACTAAGTTGGCTAGTTGGACACTACGCCCCCTAAACCTTCCCAGTAGGCTCATCTTGGTTAAAGCAGTTCTACATGCCATGCCTGTATATCTGTTTTCTATGCTTTCTGCTCCTAAGTCCATTCTAAAGGAAATTCGATGCATCCAAAGAACTTTCCTTTGGGGAAATATAGAAGCTAAGGAAAAATTCTCTTTGGTTGTGTGGGAAAAAGTCTGTAAATCAAAGAATAAGGGTGGTCTTGGCCTTAGGGATCCTGAAATATTGAGTGAAATTTATGGGGCTAAAATTTGGTGGAGATGGTGCAACTATCAGGAGGAACCATGGGAAAAAATTTGGCATAGAAAGTATGCTAGGGACAGAGAGACTAGGCAAGTAATTAGATTTAATGAATCCCAGCAAGGATCTCAAATTTGGATGAAGGCCTTTGCAGCTAGACGTTTGGTTCAGAATCATTGTTTTTGGGAAGTTCACAATGGGGAGGAAGCTAATTTCTAGGAGGACTCTTGGAACCAACTCCCAAGTTTGGGGGTTGATACCAGATGGAAAGCCATAAAGGAAAAAGGCCTCGCGGTGGGAAAATTTAAAGTATGACACTATTGGCATCAAAGCTCTGATGAATGGTATAGGAAATGGCTTTCGGTTGGGATTTGGGATGACTCTTCTCCGGATGACTCCCTTGCCTCCTTTGATGATTTGTTAAAGGACAGGTTTATTCGATCTAATGTTTCCCCAGACAGACTTCACTGGGGCTCTTCTCCGAAAGGCACCTTTGGCATCCAAGAGGCTTATGAGATGCGCAGTCATGATGCTGAAGAAACTAGGAAAATTTGGGGGAAAGTGTGGGGCATGAACAAGTGGCCAAAAATTGCAATATTCTACTGGTTAGTCATTTGGAAAAGGATTCTCACCAGTGAAAACCTTAGAAAAAGGGGTATTCATGGGTCGTCTCGATGCACGTTGTGTCTAACCATGGAGGAAACTAGTGAAAATTTGCTCGACTCCTGCCCATATGCTTCGTCTCTTTGGGATTGTGGAGCTGCCATATTCAGGGAATGTTATCGGGTGAGAGTCCACCCTGTCCAAATGCTTGATACTTGGGATCCCAAAGTCTTCTCTAATCCAATTGTCAGGATGCTTTGGCAACTATTCCCTGGCATGGTATTCTCGTCCCTTTGGAAGGAAAGGAATGAACGAATCTTTCTTAAACACACCAACAGTGAGGAAGTGGTTTGGATGAAATTAGCAAAAAACATGAGGGAGACAATTCGGAGCCAACAATGAACTGATAAGGATAAGGAACTGTCCCCTGGGGATTATTGAATTGTAGAAGGTTGGGGTCTCCTCCGTTCTGACATGGAGGGGTTGCGTAGAAAGATCCCCAGCTACAGGCCCGTTGTCCCTTCTAAGTGGTTCCTTCCTCCCCCCCTAAGCTTCAAAGTCAATTTCAACAGAGCTTCGCGGGGGAATTCAGGCCCTGCTGGTTTTGGCGGAGTTTGTCGAGACTGGTTGGGGGCAATAACTAAGGTCTTTTTCACTACCATTGGCCATGACTCCAAGAATTAGGCAGTGCTGGAAGGTCTGATCCAGGGACTCCAGTTGGCTATCTCAAAATCGTGGCTCCCAATGGTGATTGAAGGAGATTCGTTAATCATCATCCATATGGAAAGAAAAATGTCATTTGGGCAGTCTCCGGAAAAGGTGTCTCTGAGTTGGCGACTCCTGTCTAGGTTGGAATGCGTTCGCGAGCTTCTTACTAATCAACCAGCTGTCACCTTTAATCATGTGAAGCAGGATGCTAACAAGGTGGCTGATCACTTAGCTAATCAAGGCATTGAGTTGGGCACCCCCCTCATGGTGTGTTGCCCGACTGAAGGCCCTCAGGACGTGTGGAAGAATGTGTGTTTCCACCTGGAACAGGAAGATCTAGCTAGTCTTAATCAAATGACAAATCCAGTTTTCGACCAACCTCAATCTCGAAACGTGGTGGAAGGTAGTGTTTGTGTAGTGCCTCGTGTCAGGGAACCTCACCATTTGGTTTAGTCCATGCATTTAAAGCCATTATCTGCATCTGGTAAGCGGTGGTACCATCTTGTATTGTCCATTTACAGGGAAATGACTAGTTCCAATTGCGGCTCATGCCAAATCGAGCCTCTTATTGCTTCAAGGTACCGAACTGCAATTATGCTGATGGTAGGCTGGTACTTGGAGATGACCTCTCATCATTGCACAGTAGGGCTGTTTTATTACCATAATGTCTCCTTTTTGGTCGATAAGGCGAGACCCAACCTCATTTGCACTGTTTCCAATCATTTCTCTTTGAGAAGTAAGAGTGTGGTGTAGTCCCCTGAGGCGTTTTCTGTGAGCGTTGTTGAGGCTAGGCACTTTGTTCCTTTTTCTTCCGTTCTCATGGCGACAAAACGCAAATCATCCTCTGACTCTAGGGAGGGTTTTGCTAATCAAGGTGAGGTCAAAATCGGTCGTGTCACTTGGGCCTCATCTAAGGCTCGTCTTCGGGAAGCTGCTGAGTTCTATCGTGATCGCATTTCGCCTACGATTCGTGAAGAGATTGGGGGGATTGAGAAGGGGCTTTGGGAGGATGTCCAGAACCTGTCTGTTCATGAACTTCACCAAGATGTTGAGGCATGGATTCAAGACCCGGGCACCACGACGGGTCGTGCCTCTCTGTATGAGCGCACTCTTATGAATTATTGGGTGACTAAAAACCTGTTATCCAATGTTTTAATGGATGTGGAAAACAAACAGAGGAGGGACGAGGAACCTGTGAGGTCCTGGAAAATGCACAACCTTGACAACTGTATAATGCATGCCAAGGTGGATTCCATAGCCAGGAAGCTTGGCATTTCATTTCTCGTTCAAGGTTCTCACAGTGGTGATGGTGGCGAGAGAAGTCTTGCTAGTGTTTCTCCCAGGTAGGGGATTGGCAGGTATGAGGGTGTGGTGCAGACTCAGTCGTCTGCAAAGGTTCCATCTCCAGACGTTGATGGCCATGCTACATAGATAATTACCATAGTTACTGAAATAACAAAATTGAATGCACTAGCCAAGTCAATATTTGAAACACCAGAGCTTGGCATTGATTGGACATATTTAGCATCAATGTTGTCATCTTTTATATTTTTTCCATTGACATATTTTCCTTTAATGTTCCTCACATGATTTCATCATGCACAAACCAACTATTACTCTTCAAATTACAACACTCCCATATCCTTGCAAGTGAACACTATAAATGAGATTTTTCTTCACACAACAAACAATGAAATATGTAAACATGATGTGCACATTAATATCTCTAAGAGAGTGAATTGTATCCATTAGATTATGTATAAATAATCAAACATTTTATTTCTTCAAAGACGTTAAATTAATTTAACAATCAACTATGTAAATCAAAGTTTATAGTTGTAATGGGGTTTATCATTTTCATGACATTTTAACACAAAGTTGGAGTACTTGTTAGAATAAAAGTTTATAGTATGCAACAGATAATCCTTAAGGATCGTACTAAACATATCCATTCAAGTACCAACATCTCATTAAGTTAGTTAAGGAGGTTTGTTACAACATCAAGATTAAGCTATACATGGTAATTACATCATCAACAAAACCCATGTCTTAGCATTTCATATATGAAAATGATGCCTTTAAACAAGTTTTGAGAAGTCTGAGTCCATTCAACCTTAGTACAAACCCAATGAAGATGAAAAACTAAGAAACCTTGTGGAAGTTTGGTTTTGAAGTGGTTACATGTGAATAATTTACATTGGTGTATAAAGGTATGTAACACACACTAACAATAATGCCAATGATTTGGAAGATTGAACTATTTTATGACGAAATCCTAGATAATCACGATGAGTTCTAGATAGTAGTCGAGGAAAAAATCAACAATTAAATGAGCCATATAAAGGTGCATTTATAATGTTGTAAGCTAAGTTGAATTAAAACTAAAAGGGTTCAAACTTATAAGGTTGGAAACAAAGAGTTCTAAAATGCAAGGACTGAGTTTTCATACTATGAGCTTTCACAAGTTTTAAGTGCAAAGATGTAGGTTATCGATACTTTTATTTAGAATATTCTTAGTGCTTGCAATGTATTCCAGGATATATGTTTGGCTTGATATATTGAAATATTTTCTTGGAATTAGGATAACATATGGCAAGATCGAATTTTCGAGGAAAATTTTTTAGTAAGTAAAATCACATCTATGTATATTAATGTGTGTATCACTATAAATCTAATATTATTAGTCAATTGGGTGTAGCTTGAGCTACAATATAGTCTATAGGAAATCTCAACCCTAGAATATTTCACTCAAATACCAAGGAAAATTTACCAAGCAATTTGGAGTGGAGTTTCATGGTCTAGACTAGAAGATCTATAAATAATTGTAAGTAAGCCAAAGTACCCAGCCCCAATAACTATAAATGTGGGTAAATAGACACAATTTTTGGCACAACAACCAATAGTGTAAAAACCACTCTAACATGAATTTACCATCTGATCTCTAATTCAATTTATCTCATTATCATAAATTTACCATTCATAAATTTACATGGACTAATAGCGCTGTGTAAAATACAAATGAGGTAGCAATCAATTAAATCTCTATCATTAACAATTTAATAAATCATGAATGGATTTAGAATGCAAATAAAATAACTCTCTATCCATTTAACATAAGAAATAATATGCAAAATAGAAATAAAGAAACAAGACCAACACATAACAGAGTGAGGGGGGCCTGCCTCACCTAGCATGCATGGCCAAGAGACTTACAATATCAATAAGAAGTTTCACACAGTTGCAAATCCATCAGCACTTTGGTATCATTAAAACAAAACTCAAGAATTATATTAGTTCAAGTCTCTATTACTATAGATGTATTCAATACAATCTCATGAATTTTTTTCAACATGAGATTGATTACAAATTTATACATAAAAATCTCTCATGAGGATGAGGAACCGAATTCCCAACTTGGAATATGTTTTAACAAATTGCTAATTTTGAAAAAATAAGAGTTTCTGTAATGTCAAAATTGGGGTATTGGCACGATCGCGAGGGTTAGGGTTTTCGGCGGTTTTCTGGCTGATCCATGAAGGTTGGCAGGTGGGGTTGCAGGCATGCTGGACCCCCAGCAGTTGGCTAGAGGGACTCCCCGGGATGGATCTCCAGATGGCTTCTCCATCCCGGGGGAGGGGAAGGAATCAAGCAAGAAGAGCACAGTCGAAAGTGAGGTTGGGTCGTCGAAGCGGATCGGGCTTGGGGGGTGTCTCCCCAAAGTGTCGCTGATCCCAGCTATTAAAGTCAGGGCATAAAAGGTAAGGGAAAATGTTGAGAAATGGAAGGAAACGACCCTGATTGGAAAATTCATTGGGATCTGGCCTAAGGAGAGAGATCTGGTCAAGTGGATCAATCTAACCTGGAACGCTTGTGGGCAATACAACTTACATTTGGGGGCCAAGGGTTTCTTTACTGTCATATTTTTCAATGTGGAATATCGGGACAAAGTGTTAGAGGGGGGCCCTTCTTTTTTCTTCTCAACGTGTCTGTACCTTAGGCCATGGAAAGAGCGCTTCAACCCTGACATTGAGGATGTTAAGATGGCACCAGTATGCATTAGGCTCTATGCACTACCGTGTGAGTTCTGGGATCCTGAGATATTACAGGATGTCGATAATACCCTGGGTGAATTTGTTAAAGTTGCAGAAAAAACCCAACAATAGAGATATACAGACTGTGCTTGGATCTGTGTATACATGGACCTAAGCAAGGAGTTACCTAAGGAAATAAAGCTGCACTATGAGGATGAGGAGTGGATCCAGCCCCTGGACTATGAACAACTTCCCTTTAGATGCAGATCTTGTCATGAATATGGAAATTTCAGCAGGAACTTCCCCCGTACCACACACCTGGTTTCTGCCACGAACCAAGAATCTGGGGTCACTAAGGATAAGGATGGCTTCACCCAGGTAAAAAATAGAAGGAAGAATAAATCGGTAGAAGTTCAGAAGAAAGGAAAATGTAAGACAATATTCGGATCTTCAAACCTAAACCCTTTTCAGATTCTTGAAGAGGTTGATGAAAAAGGTGATAAGAAGTAGACGGATCAAGGAGAACAGGTCGAACATCCAATGGTTGAGCCAATTAACCCAACCCAGGATATGCCCCTGGAAGAGCATCCGAGTGCCATGGAGGATGACGGGGAGGAGGAGGTTGAGTTGGGAGATCTGGATATAGATACCATCGAGAAAGAATGCAAAAAAAAGGGAGGGGTTATGTTTCTAGGAGACAGATTGAGCTTCTTCAAGAAGCAATCATCAAAACTAAAGCCTCACCAAAATTAGGTATTAGGGTTGATGCCCAATCAAGTATCAAACGAAAATATTTTGCAGAGGAGCTGAAGAAGGGGAGAAAATCAAACAAACAATGTATATCGGAGGTTGGTGTGAAGTTAATCGAATCAGGGTTGTATCCGACGATCAGGACAGCCTTCTCTGATGTAGCCAAAGTTACCCAATGAAGATTCTGATGTGGAATGTTAGGGAGTGTAATCATCCCAGGAAAATAAAGGCATTGTCAAGGAAAGTTAAGCAGGAAAGACCAGATGTTCTCTTCTTGCAGGAAACTAAGTGTACAATGGAAACCTTGGAGAAGAATATTCAAAAAATCTGGAGAGGAGCAGGGGTAATGGAAATAGATTCCACTGGAATGTCAGGGGGTCTTGCAATCTTGTGGAACCCTCGATCTGTAATGTTATCCAATTGGAGAGCCAACAGGTTTTCCATACTATGTGATTTCAGTATAATGGATTCGACTCTGAAGGGATCTCTGGTCAATATCTATGGTCCAAGCGCAGCCCATTCTAAGGAAGCTTTCCTTCTCTTCTTATCGTGGCTCTCTGACCTAACCTTAGATGGTTCATGGATCATCGGTGGGGATTTCAACTTGATATCCTCGCTGGAAGAGAAGAAAGGAGGATGTAGAGTTCTGGACAGATTCCAAGAAAGATTTAGGGACACCCTAATTCATAGCCAACTGATAGACATTGAGATGGGAAATGGATGGTTTACGTGGAACAATAAACGAGGGGGTATCCATTTAGTAGCTTCCAGGCTTGATAGATTCCTGACAACGGAGGATATAGCTCATGAAATGGGGGAGGTCAATGCCATTGTCCTCCCCACAGCAAGATCTAATCATTGGCCTATGTGTCTCATGTGGGACCTTTCGTCTAATAATCTTTTCAAGCCTTTCCATTTCGAGCAATTTTGGTTGGACCATAAAGATTTCAAAAATCTGGTGGGCCAATGGTGGGGGGAGCTGGTTCCTCAATAGGGTTCAAGGATGTATCAATTCCAGCAAAAGTTGAAGGCCCTAAAATCAAAGATTCACACTTGGAATAAGGAATACTTTGGCAACATCTTTGAGGATAAAAAAAAACTAATCACTGATCTTGAACTAATCCAAAAGCAGGGGATGAAAGGGAGCTAGAATGATGAACTCAGAGAGCGGGAACATAACCTTCTAGGGAGGCTTGAAGCTCATGAACGGCAAGAGGAGACTTATTGGAAACAGAAGTCCAGGATCCAATGGCTGCAAGAAGGTGAAAGGAATACCAAGTTTTTCCATAATTCAGTTGTCCAAAACATACATAGATAGAAGATCTTAAATATTCGTCAAGTCAATGGCAACACTGTTGAAACCAGAGAGGGAATAGAAGCGGAACTTGTTCAACACTTTGAATACGTCCTGAAAGAAGATAGGGTTGACCAAAGCAATGATATTGCACAAATCACTTCTCTCATCCCTTGTATTGTTTCTCAGGAACAAAATGAATTTCTCAATAAGGTCGTGACTATGTAGGAAGTTGAGGATGCGGTGAATCAAATGGCGTCGCGGAAGGCTCCTGGGCTGGATGGTTTTACATCTAACTTTTTTCACCATTTATGGGATCTCATTAAGGTCAAAGTTCATCAGCTAATGGAGGAGTCCAGAAGTTGTGGTGGAATTATGAAGGCATTTAATGCCACCTTTCTTTCTCTTATTCCCAAGGAAGAAGGAGCTGACTCTCCCAGCAAATTTAGACCAATTTCCTTATGCAATGTGATCTACAAGATTATATCAAAGGTCATAGCCAATCGGCTCAAACCTCTCCTTCCCTCCCTGATCAACCCCGAGTAATCTGGATTTGTGGAAGGTAGGCAAATTGTGGATGGGATCATTTTGGTCCATGAAATGCTCCATTCTCTCAAATCTCGAAAGTTTCCTGGAATGCTGGTGAAGCTTGATATCACAAAATCCTATGATAAATTGACCTGGCAGTATATGCGTGGGATCTTGGAGGCCTTTGGCTTTAATCAAGTGTGGATCAATTGGATCATGAATCTTGTCTCAACTCCTTTATTTTCCATCATCCTTAACGGAGCCCTGACAAAGTTGATTTAGGCCTCTAGGAGTATTAGACAAGGTGATCCACTGTCTCCCTTAATATTTATTATTATGGTAGAAGGTCTAAGCAGATTCTTGAAATCCAAGGTGGCTAATGGTGATATTTGTGGGCTCAGAATACATGAAGGCCTGGAGAGACAGACTCATCAATAGTTTGTTGATGACACCATGTTGCTGGGGCACCCTTCAGTCCAAGAAGCCAGAACTTTCAAAAGGTGTCTAGGCGTGTTCGCCAAAGCATCTAGGTTGGAAGTTAATCCCATAAAATCCCAGGTTTTTTTCCTTAACACCTCTGGGGCTGCCCAACGCAATATCATCAGGTTGGAAGTTAATCCCCTTGCTGATGGCCTGATTTGCAAGGAATCATGGCAGGCTCTTGTGGATTAGATGAAAACTTATTTGGCTAGTTGGACGCTGCGCCCCCTAAACCTTCCCAGCAGGCTCATCTTGGTTAAAGCAGTTCTACATGCCATACCTGTATATCTGTTTTCTATGCTTTCTGCCCCTAAGTCCATTCTAAAGGAAATTCGATGCATCCAAAGAAATTTCCTTTGGGGAAATATGGAAGCTAAGGAAAAATTCTCTTTGGTTGGGTGGGAAAAAGTCTGCAAATCCAAGAATAAGGGTGGTCTTGGCCTTAAGGATCCTCAAATATTGAGTGAAATTTATGGGGCTAAAATCTGGTGGAGATGGTGCAACTATCAGGAGGAACCATGGGCAAAACTTTGACATAGAAAGTATGCTGGGGACAGAGGGACTGGGCAACTAATTAGATTTAATGAATCCCAGCAGGGATCTCAAATTTGGATGAAGGCCTTTGCAGCTAGACGTCTGGTTCAGAATCATTGTTTTTGGGAAATTCACAACAGGGAGGAAGCTAATTTCTAGGAGGACTCTTGGAACCAACTCCCAAGTTTGGGGGCTGATCCTAGATGGAAATCCATAAAGGAAAAAGGCCTTGCGGCGGGAAAATTTAAAGTATGCCACTATTGGCATCAAAGCTCTGATGAATGGTATAGGAAATGGCCTTCGGCTGGGATTTGGGATGACTCTTCTCCGGATGACTCCCTCGCCTCCTTTGATGATTTGTTAAAGGAAAGGTTTATTTGATCTAATGTTTCCCCAGACAGAATTACTAGGGATTTTCTCTGAAAGGCACCTTTGGCATCCAGGAGGCTTATGAGATGCGCACTCATGATGCTGAAGAAACTAGGAAAATTTGGTGGAAAGTGTGGGGCATGAACAAGTGGCCAAAAATTGCAATATTCTGCTGGTTAGTCATTTGGAAAAGGATTCTCACTAGTGAAAACCTTAGAAAAAGGGGTATTCACGGGCCGTCTCGATGCACATTGTGTCTAACCGCGGAGGAAACTAGTGAACATTTGCTCGACTCCTTCCCATATGCTTCGTCTCTTTGGGATGGTGGAGCTGCCATATTCAAGGAATGTTATTGGGTGAGAGGCCACCCTGTACAAATGCTTGATACTTGGGATCCCAAAGTCTTCTCTAATCCAATTGTCGGATGCTTTGGCAACTCTTCCCTGGCATGGTATTCTAGGCCCTTTGGAAGGAAAGGAATGAACGAATCTTTTGTGAACACACCAACAGTGAGGAAGTGGTTTGGATGAAATTAGCAAAAAACATGAGGGAGACAATTCGAAGCCAACAATGAACTGATAAGGATAAGGAACTGTCCCCTAGGGATTATCAATTTGTAGAAGGCTGGGGTCTCCTCCGTTCTTACATGGAGGGGTTGCGCAGAAAGATCCCTAGCTATAGGCCCGTTATCCCTTCTAAGTAGTTCCTTCCTCCCCCCCTGAGCTTCAAAGTCAATTTTAACGGAGCTTCACGGGGGAATTCAGGCCCTGC
The DNA here is from genome assembly GCA_027924585.1 of Larix kaempferi. NCBI lineage: Eukaryota > Viridiplantae > Streptophyta > Pinopsida > Pinales > Pinaceae > Larix > Larix kaempferi. The sequence goes on along the minus strand of BSBM01001848.1, from coordinate 215,789 downwards.
TGGTTTTGGCGGAGTTTGTTGGGATTGGTCGGGGGCGATAACTAAGGTCTTTTTCAGTACCATTAGCCATGACTCCAAGAATTAGGTGGAGCTAGAAGGTCTGATCCAGGGACTCCGGTTGGCTATCTCAAAATCATGGCTCCCAATGGTGATTGAAGGTGATTCGTTAGTCATCATCCATATGGAAAGAAAAATGTCATTTGGGAAGTCTCCGGAAAAGGTGTCTCTAAGTTGGCGACTCCTGTCTAGGCTGGAATGCCTTCGCGAGCTTCTTACTAATCAACCAATTGTCACCTTTAATCATGTGAAGGAGGATGCTAACAAGGTGGCTGATCACTTAGCTAATCAAGGCATTGAGTTGGGCACCCCCCCTACAGTGTGTCTCCCGACTGAAGGCCCTCAAGATGCATGGAAGAATGTGTGTTTCCACCTGGCACAGGAAGATCTGGCTAGTCTTAATCAAATGATAGATCCAGTTTTTTACCAACCTCAATCCCAAAACGTGGTAGAAGGTAGTGTTTGTACAGTGCCTCGTGTCAGGGCACCTCACCATTTGGGTTAGTCCATGCATTTAAAGCCATTATGTGCATCTGGTAAGCGGTGGTACCATGTTGTACTGTCCATTTACGGGGAAATGACTAGTTCCAATTGCGGCTCATGCCAAATCGAGCCTCTTATTGCTTCAAGGTACCGAACTGCAATTATGCTGATGGTAGGATGGTACTTGGAGATGACCTCTCGTCATTGCACAGTAGGGCCGTGTTATTACCATAATGTCTCCTTTTTGGTCGATAAGGCAAGACCCAACCTCATTTGCACTGTCTCCAATCGTTTCTCTTTGAGAAGTAAGAGTGTGGTGCAGTCCCCTGAGGCATTTTCTGTGAGCATTGCTGAGGCTAGGAACTTTGTTCCTTTTTCTTCCATTCTCATGGCGACAAAATGAAAATCCTCCTCTAACCCTGGGGAGGGTTTTGCTAATCAAGGTGAGGTCAAAATCGGTCGTGTCACCTAGGCCTCGTCCAAGGCTCGTCTTCGGGAAGCTACTGAGTTCTATCATGATCGCATTCTGCCTACTATTCGTGAAGAGATTGGGGGGATTGAGAAGGGGCTTTGGGAGGATGTCCAGAACCTGTCTGTTCATGAACTTCACCAGGATGCTAAGGCATGGATTCAAGACCCGAGCACCATGACGGGCCGTGCCTCTTTGTATGAGCGCACTCTTATGAATTATTGGGTGACTAAAAACCTGCTATCCAATGTCTTAATGGATGTGGAAAACAAATAGAGGGGGGACGAGGAGCCTGTGAGGTCCTAGAAAATGCACAACCTTGACAACTGTGTAATGCATGCCAAGGTGGATTCCATATCCAGGAAGATTGGCATTTCGTTTCTCGTTCAAGTTTCTCACAGTGGTGATGGTGGCGAGAGCAGTCTTGCTAGTGTTTCTCCCCGGTAGGGGATTGGCAGGTATGAGGGTGTGGCACAGACTCAGTCGTCTACAAAGGTTCCATCTCCAGACGCTGATGGCCGTGCTACACAGATAATTACCATTGAATAAGGTACCCAGACTTGAGTTTTGTTGTTTTGCTTAATACCCATGATTGTAATAGAGTCAAGGTTGAAACCTCTTATTTCCTTCTGTTGGCCTGCTTCCTTCAGGTGCTTATCCAAAACTATGGAACAGTAAGACAAGTTATGTTTACAGTCCTCTTCCTCTTTGGCGTTTATAGCCGGGAAGGTTTTGTTTTGTTTATGCTACTTTGGATGGGTCTTGGGTTCCTGTTTTACCTCTGTTGGTCGGGAACTTTTCTGTCGCTTCTATCAAGATATGTAGTAAATCTGAATATATAATATATTTTCTTTTTGTTTACAAAAAAAAAACAAATTGCTAATTTGAAACACCGGCCGCTACAGTAAATATGGCAAAATTCCCTTTAAAGAACCATTCACGTCTCTCAAACCATGGTTGTTTTGGGAGATTTCCTTGAGAATCAAGTAATTGAGGCTGTTATACACAAAACCCATGTCCCGGATTTTCAATATTCTTCATTTTCTTGAAAATTGCTGTGATGCACCTGCAACAATTAATTAACAAGAGTATGCGAAATAGCAGAAATGAGAGAACTCAGAATCACTTTTATATTGATCACAGGCCACTTGGAGGGGGCAACCTCCTTTGAGCAAGCTCAATACAATTAACTTCACCGTGCCTTCATAGGTCTCAACACACACTTATATACTAATTCTAGGCACCAATACTATGGGTCAAAACCATGGGCCATTACAAACTATGGATCAACAATACTACGGGCGACTTACAAAGCATATGCGCCAACAACAATAACACAAACTATTGATCAACACATACTACGGGACGACTTACAAAGCATATGCATCCAACAACAACATACTAACAAAGTAAAGACATGGGTTCCTAACATCCCCTCCCCCTTAAAAAAAGCTTTGTCCTCAAAGCTTTAGATGTGGAAATTGTTGTTGAATCTGAAGGAGTGGTTCCCATGTAGCATCCTCTGGTTGTATGCCGTGCCACTGAATTAAGACCTCTGTGATAGAGCGAGAGCGAAGCTGACGCGTGCGCCGATTGAGGATGGCCTCTGGCTCCAAAAGGATGGATCCTTCATTATCCAGTTCAGGTAAAATCGTTTGTCCACTGATGTTGGTGCCAAGAACTTTCTTCAGACAAGAGACATGAAAGACTGGATGAATGTGGGAAGAAGGAGGAAGTTCCAATTTATAAGCAACGGACCCAATCTTCTGAAGAATCCTATATGGCCCATAGAACTTTGGAGCAAGCTTATGACGCCCTTTGAGTTTCAAGGATGATTGTTTGTACGGCTGGAGATGAAGAAAAACCATATCGCCGACTTGAAAAGTGCGCTCAGAACGGTGCTGATCAACATGTTGCTTCATGCGATTTCTTGCCATGTGAAGATTGTCCCGCAAAATGCGAAGAATCTGATCGCAGTTTCGAAGGACTGTGTCAACTTCCTGAACTGGTGAACTGGTGGGGGTGTATGGAAGAAGAGCTGGAGGTGCCTGACCATAGACTGCTTCATATGGGGTCATTTTAGAGGCAGTGTGGTAAGAGGTATTGTACCACCATTCAGCGAGAGGGAGCCATTTTTCCCACTGATGTTGTTGTTCCGAGGTGAAGCAATGAAGATAAGTTTCCAAGCATTTATTGACAATTTCAGTCTGACCATCTGTTTGTGGGTGATAGCCTGAAATCATATTCATTTTCGTGCAAGTGTGGCGAAATAGTTCTGTCCAAAAATGACTGGTGAAAGTTGCATCATGATCCGAGACAATGGAAGAAGGGATGCCATGAAGATGAAGGATCCGGTCCAGAAAAATTTGAGCGACGGAGGAGGCTGTATTGGGATGGCTGAGAGCACAAAAATGACTATATTTGGAGAGGCGATCAACCACAACGAGAATCACTGTCTTCCCGCCAGATTTAGGGAGCCCTTCAATGAAATCCATAGAAATATCTGTCCAAATCCATGTAGGTATGGGCAAGGGTTCAGGCAATCCTGGAAGGAGTGTTGTTTCACCCTTATTGCGCTGGAAGGTATCACATTCGGCCCACCATCTGTTGAATTGTCATTTTCATGCCCTGCCAAAAGAAGTTACGCCGTGCTCGTTCATACGTTTTGAGGAACCCCAAGTGCCCTGCCGATGGAGAAGCTTGGAGTTCATAGAAGACAGCCTGTTGAAGATCTGTGCTCTGGGGAAGCACCAGATGACCCTTGTATCATAGAGAAGCACCATCCCAAGAGTAATGTGGTACAGCAGAAGGGTTGTTGGTCAAGCGTTGGATGATTTGAGATAAGCAGGAGTCATTGACATAACCCTGTTGAACAGATTGCAACCAATTTGGAACAGGCATAGAAATAGCTGAAAGAGAACCTTGGGCATTAAATGTGCGAGAAAGAGCATCTGCCACAATATTGTCTTTACCCTTCTTGTAAGTGATCTCATAGTCATAACCCATGAGTTTGCTAACCCATTTCTGTTGTGCCGGGGAGGAGACACGCTGGTCCAAGAAATATTTCAGACTCTAGTGATCAGTCTTGATGCAGAAATGATTCCCTAATAGGTATGGGCACCACTTCTGTACTGCATGCAAAATAGCAATCATTTCCTTCTCATAGGTAGAGGCAGCTAAATTCTTACCTGAAAGGGCTTTGCTGGTGAACGCAATGGGGTGTTCATCTTGAAGGAGAACAGCACCAAGTCCATTGCCGCAAGCATCACTCTCAATAGTGAAGGGCTTGGAAAAATCGGGCATAGCTAGCACAGGTGTAGTACACATAGCTTGTTTTAGTTTGTCAAATGCACACTGAGCAGTAGGTGTCCATGTGAAGGCATCCTTTTTCAATAGAGCAGTTAATGGAGCTGCAATCTTCCCATAATCCTTGACAAACTTGCGGTAGTAGCCAGTCAACCCCAAAAAACCATGAAGGCTCTTGAGTGTCTGAGGATGCAGCCAATTTTTCATGGCATCGATTTTGGTAGGATCCACGCGAACCCCTTGTGCTGAGATAATGTGCCCGAGATACTCAAATTCCTTCTGTCCAAAAACACATTTAGATTGCTTGGCATGGAGATGATGGTCAGAGAAAAGTTGCATGACAAGATCCAAATGCTGGAGATGTTCATCCCATGTTTTACTGTAGATGAGGATATCATCAAAGAATACTAGAATGAATTTCCGCAAGTAGGGTCGAAATATTTTATTCATTAAGGCCTAGAATGTGGAAGGAGCATTAGTGAGGCCAAAGGGCATGACCAAAAACTCATAATGGTCATCATGTGTGCAGAAAGCTGTTTTAGGGATATCATCCTCATGAACCCGAATTTGATGATACCCAGAACGAAGATCCAACTTGGAGAAAAAGTGAGCCCCATGAAGCTCATCAAGAAGCTCATCAACAACAGGAATTGGAAACTTATCCTTGATGGTGAGGTGATTAAGTGCTCGGAAGTCAATGCAGAGGCGCCATGACCCATCTTTTTTGTGGACAAGAATAACTGGAGAAGAAAAGGAACTAGTGCTTGGGCGAATAATACCTTGCTTCAATAAGTCCCGAACGAGCATTTCAATCTCTGTTTTTGGTGAAATGGGTAGCGATAGGGCCTGATGTTGGGAGGAACGCTGCCAAGAAGGAGCTGAATATGATGGTCTTCTGGCCTAGAAGGTGGCAATCCCACTGGCTCAGCAAAGACACCTGTATATCGATCCAGAATTTGTTGTAGATCCAAAGGAGTAGTGGAGACCGCTGATGGTTGCATCTGGATGGAATGGATATGAGCGATGACACCATGTGAATTCTTCTTGAGGAGTTTTTCCATGCGATGTGAACTGATGATGCTGAGAGAACCTGGTTGTAATCTTGTCAATGTGTTTTTTTGTCCATTGAGGGAAAACTGCATCCAAAGTTCAACAAAATCCCATAAGATAGGGCCAAGTGTGCGTAGCCATTGAGTGCCCAAAACCACATCACATCCGCCCAAGGGCAAGGAAAACATGTCAGAGCGCAAGGTATAATCTCCCATAGAGATACGCACATTTCGACACTTCCCTTTGCAAGGTAAGGTGCCCCCATTGGCAACCATGACTTCAAAGTTGGAGCAAGGATGGATAAAACAATCAGCTTGTTTGGCGATCCGAGGGTCAATGAAATTATGAATGCTACCAGAATCAATGAGTATTGTAAGAGGAAGCTTCTTGAAGTAACCCCTGACCCGCATTGTTTGGGGGGTGGTGATTCCAGCTAAAGCATGGAGAGATATCTCTGGCTGGTCATCCTGAGACGGAGGGTCAATAGGCGGTTCCTGAATGTCAACCGGAGCATCCAGTGTTTCTGGATCTTCGTCACCAATTTCAGAGGCAGGCGGAGACTCCACATCCAAGAGATAGAGCTTTTGCTGAACACATCTATGTCCCCAAGTGAATTTCTCATCACAATTATAGCAAAGCCCCTTTTCTCTGTGTGCTTGCATCTCTGTTTCAGACAAACGCTTGATAGGAGTCAGTCGAGGAGCCTGTGGTATAGGTGGTCGCTGAGAACCCATATTGCGGAAGGGAACAAAAGTGGGCTTGGAGCGTTGTTGGGCTGCAATCTTGTCTTCTGCCAACTTAGCCAACCCTAGGGCTTCCATCATTGTGTTGGGACAGAACATTTTGACCTTAGAGCGGATGACATCCTTTAGACCACTGATAAAACAACTCCGGTAAAAGTCATCAGACAATCATTCGGTGTGGTTGGCTAGATTCTCAAATTCGGTTTGATACTCTCTCATAGTGCCAGTTTGGCAAAGTTTAGTGAGGGATCCTGTGAGGTAATCAAAAGCACTAGGACCAAATCGTTGTAAAAGGAGCTGGCAAAAGTCTGGCCATTTGGGCTCTGGATGAGCCCTGATGTACCAACGGTATCATTGAAGAGCTTCCTATTCCAAATGAAAGGATGCCAATAGAACTTTGTTGACATCAAAAGTATTATGTAGACTAAAATACTGTTCTGCACGATAGATCCATCCAGTTGGATCGGTACCATTGAAGTGAGGAAAATCAAGCTTTGGACCACGGAAATTGCTGGAAGAAGAGAACCCATTGTCTGCTGAAGACTCGGACTGCCGTTTGTTGTTCATAGCTGAATGTTCAAGATGGAGACCGAGAAATTTTGTCGTCTAGATCATGGAGTTTGGCTTGGATGGCTGCAAGTGCGTCCTCCATGGTTTTTGCTCCTGCACAGGTGACAACCATAACCAGGTTTTTTTTTTCGGTTGACTGGGTAGGAAAACAAAAACAGAGACTACTTCAGTAAAGGAAAATCTGGACTTGGGAAAAAATCACAGGGGTAATTGGGGTTTGACTAGGTTTTGGACACTGTTGGATAGACAGGGAAGCAAAAATGAGGATTTTAGAAGCGGGGTGAAAGAATGGGAAAATTTGGTAGAGGGGAACAAAGAAGCAGAATTCAGAAAGGAACTCTATGGTAAAATTTGAAGGTGATTGGGTGAAATCTGAGGAAGTTATGGCAAACCCTAAAAATAGACAAATGTGGGATTTCGGGCTTTGGGAAGGGGAATTGGGGATAGGGTCCTCAGGACTGAAATATGCAGAATGGAATGACAAGGGTTCCCCGAAAATTTCAAGGGAAACAGAGTGAAAATAAGGGAGATATGGAGAAAAAACTGAATTTTATACTCTTTTTTTTTTTTTTTTTTTTTAATTTTTTTTTCAGACTGGAGCAGCTACGGCTCGAAAGGGATCTAGAACATCGCCGAATGGATTGAAAACGGCTGAATCTGGAACGACTTGCAAAATGGATCTGAAACGTCGCAGCAGTGATCGACAATAGTTCAGCTGAAAGTAGATATGGACCCCAGGTATGTGCTGCTTCCTAATAGTTCAGGGGTTTCACTTGGCCACCAATGCTGTCTGACGGCTTGCGTATTGGGGCAGTACCCCTCACTCCATGGCTCGGGTAAAACTAATAACTACTTTGCCACAAACGACAGCTCTTGGTTTACCTCACGGGTGGGAACTAGTCAATCAGGTAGGGGTCGTTGCCCTTTTCTCTGGCAGGTCCTCTCAATGGGCCAGCTACTTCGGGGTTCCTGTGGTACTCCTCACAATGAGTTTTAGGGGTTATGCCAAAGTACTTCCCACAGTTAAGCGGATAGGGATTATTCCCAAATCCGAACCTGCAACAGATGCGAAAAAGAAAATTTGGCAGAAATTTCACCCAGCGAGCCCAAGAAAGTGCTATGATACCAGATGTGATGCACTTGCAACAATTAATTAACAAGAGTATGCGAAATAGCAGAAATGACATAACTCAGAATCACTTTTATATTGATCACAGGCCACTTCGAGGGGGCAACCCCCTTTGAGCAAGCTCAATACAATTAACTTCACCGTGCCTTCATAGGTCTCAACACACACTTATATACTAATTCTAGGCGCCAATACTATGGGTCAAAACCATGGGCCGTTACAAACTATGGATCAGCAATACTACGGGCGACTTACAAAGCATATGCGCCAACAACAATAACACAAACTATTGATCAACACATACTACGGGACGAATTACAAAGCATATGCGTCCAACAACAACATACTAACAAAGTAAAGACATGGGTTCCTAACAATTGCAATGCAAATCAATGCGTTCTTATCTGGCACACGTTTTTGGTTGGGACCGTTTGATCATGATCTAGAGGCTTCCATGTTGGACTTGGGTACGAATTCAAGATCATAAATCCATGTCATCAAACCTAATAACACAACCATGTTGTATATTTCCATGTGGACGTGTGCTATCATGCCAACTTTGGGGGCTTGAACCACAAGTGTTGCTACAAGAGATTGCTTCATAAACCATCATTACTAAAATCATGCATAATAGTCTTCAATTAATCAAAATAAAGAAAAATAATCATTATTAACCACTAAAACATCAATGGGAGTAATATGGTATTTTACAAGCAGTTACAACAAATGGATGGAAAATGGAATGATAAATGAACAATAATAGGAAGAAGAGGGATGAAATAGGTGTCAATAAGTGATGAAGTAGAGACAAATATGTGACCCAACATCTCCCCCAAACAAAAATTGTTGCATGTCCTCATGCAACCCAATACTTGTGTAGCATCCAAACTAGAAGGACTCATTTGACTGTTGCTTTCATTTTACCATGCATAGTGACCAAAACCACTCTAATTTCCCATTATGATGCTTCTTTCCAAATAATACTTGAAACTTCTTAAAATAGTGACTGCTACATTTCTCATGAAAGGACAATCTTAAAACATGTCATCATTAGAGAATCATGAACGCAACAAGTGATGATTTATCAATATAAGGTCATCTAGATCATCTTAGCAGCTTTATTCTTCCTATTCATAGCCATCATACCTTCAAAAGTAGCCCTCAAGTGATTTCTAGCAATTCCGATGGAGTTTCAACAAACTTTATGAATCCTTTTCTCAAAAAGTACAAAGTGGATTTCGTTGAAAATTTTCAGGCATGTTCATACTGTTCTCATGCTTCTCCATACCAAAAATCAAGGCTATATTATTCAAGGATATCAAGATATAAGCAAAGTGGTCTCAAGTAATTTCTTAGCAATTATGATGGAGTTTCAGCAAAGTCTAGTGGAGTAACAACAATTTTGAAAATTCTAGTTTGTATGCAAACCATAACTTGGATGAAGAATATTTTTGGTAATTTAATAATTCACCTTTTAATACATATTTCTACCAAAAATCATAGCAACCCAATGTCCCAAACGCAAGATATCTCGTTGCTCAAAATCCTTGTTGAAACTCTACTAAGACATTGTTTGAACATTGTTGAAAAAGTGCCGAAACAATTGAATTTCTCTCAAAGTACATTATGGATATGGATAAAAATTTTCATGCAAGTTCTTTAGTCTAGTGCATCTCCACACTTATTTTGGGCAAGACCCAGTTCATATATTTCGAGAAATGAGCAAATAAGTCATTGAAACTGTATATTGGCAAATTTTTGCAGGTGCTTCAGCAAACTTCCTAAGCCAATTTCTCACAAAATACAAAGTATTTTTGTCTGAAATTTTGCAAGCAATTTTTTACTAGTCCAATGCATCTCCACACCAAACATCAGAGATACCCACATCACACATTTCGAGAAAAATGCAAATTGGTTGTAGGTGATGATGGCCATTTTTTCAAAATCCGTGAAGCATTTTTCTTTTGAAAATTGGTGAGTATATTCCTTTTACCACAATGATTCTTCTAAAAAAAAATCAAATCCATCTGATGCACGTATCTCGAGATATAGGAAAAATCGTTGTAGATGATGATTGCCATTTTCTCAAAAACCGTGCATTGGATTGAGCTGAAACTTACCAAAGTTGTTCTTCATGATGTTATGCATTCCATCTCCAAAAATAATGAGAAGTCAATTCTTGGTTTGCAATATATCATCAGTTCAATTTATACATTAAGTATGGAAAAATAATGTGCATGAGTAATATAAATATGAATGGAAAACCAGCAAGCATGGTAACTCCTCCCCCCAAACTGAATAATTTCCATGTACTCAAGGAAAGTAAGAGTTGTTAGCTCAGTTCCCCCAAACTTAACATTTTTTCATTCTCTGATGCCTTGGAAGATATAAACCAATGTATGCAGCATACATTGAGTCTCAAATTAATTTCCACAAACCTTTCCATTTTTAGCAGCTGGTCTATTTCTCCATGGAAGAGAACATAATGCATATTCATTTGTTGGGTAAGAGATGGTCAGTTATGGGGTTTAAATAATGCTTGATCAATCACACTCACAGCAGTGTTCTTAAAATATTTGGTTCATATCAGAGTATGTCTCATGTCTTGTGAACTTAAATAAACCATTATGAGGACAAAATGTTTCCCAAATAATTAAAACTAGGCATCAGTGTACCATAAGAAATTTTTGCAGCAACCAAAACAAAACAACCATTAAATCCATTTGTGTACCATAAGAAATTTTTGTAGCAATGTATGCATTAGACTCCTTCATCCCCATGCTTTGAATGTACAAGATAATGTTGATTTGCTTAAGATGTTGCTACGGGAATATAAAGATCGGATTTATATGGATCTCCATCAATCAACAAAACTAACACATATAAATTTTATGGCAGCATCAAATATGATTCAAATAAGCTCATGCTATCAAAATTCCAAGTTTACCATCCAACAAAGACATGGCTGCCCCAAAACAAAATTTGGAAATTCTAATGAGTTTTTCATCCATTTTCTAATTCTCAATCTTCATGTGGAGAACTATTTTTTCTTTTATGTTGCTTGCATCATAATGTTGTTAATGAACATACTTGAATACTGCCATGGCTGTTGATTTTGGAATCTACCCATGGAATGCTATAATAATGATTTACCATAAATAATGCTAAAGTGGTTTTATTTCACATTCCTTGCAACTCATTTCATTAATTGATCTCCCATGTCACATGAGTTCATCAAATTGTCATGCTTCTAGCAAACATACATCTCTGCAATTCTTATGAACACAAAGACCATTGCCAAATAATAACAGAGCCGAACCAATCATGAGGAAAACACCTTGATAGAAACAACAATGGTTCTTCAAATTCCTTTTTAATATGCAAGAGATAATTTTCAATCTACATGTCATATGTAATGGATCTCAACATGATTCAAATGGAAGGTAGATTGGAAACTATCAACAATTGTGTGGAAGTGAACCAATATATGTATCACGGGGTCATGGAAAGGCTCATACCTTTAAATGTATTCTTTATTGAACAACTTGTTATGTCGTAGGTTCTTGTGGCCAGCCTGTCCTTTTCTTCCAATAATTTCCCTAGCATATGTATCAATTGCTTTATCTCTCCTCAATGCTGGTTTTTATGTGGCAACCGAGCATCTTTTCTTACTGCTAGTTCTTGTGTGACATCAACAAGGCATCTTCTTATGCTTAGATGTAGGATATGTAGGGAAGGACTTGACTTGGGTGTGCATGAATTGGAATGATGAAGTGCTAGAATTGAGTGGGAAATGATGGGAATTGATGGACAAGGATGGCATGGTGTTTCCCCCCATTGAAATATTTTGATACCCTTGACAAATGACAAGTGGTAAAGAAGTGAAAATGCTATATAGAAAATGGAAATAGAAAATTCTTAGTGGTTCTTCATGACATTTTCCTAAGTTCTTAATAAATCAAAAACTTATACTATTTTACCTCATGTTTTACCTCCGTGGAAGCCTTGGTTGAAATGAATGTATTGATGCATGTTGGGGATGATGTAGGCTGTTGACTGCTACTAAGAGATGTAACTGGAATATGATACTGATGAAGGATGAATCTGACATGAAATGAGGAACTGTGCAAGCTAAACTGAATGAAAAAGTACTGCTAGAACAATAAAAATATATAGTTTTCATCCAATATCTACTCTTATGTATAAGTTAATCCATGTGAATGGATGTTATTGAAGTTGAATATGGAAAAAATTCGTTGGATTACCAATCAATAATGAAAATTGTTAACCAACACGAGACAACTCACCAATGATGACAACGAGTTGTCAAGGTACAATAGTACAACCTGAGAGGTACGAAGAGATGTGTTGAAGTCGAGTCACCTAGAGGATTTGACAAACAAGAGACATTGATGTATTCCCTTGATCATCAACGAGGAAATTTACCATTAATGCATGTAATCTCCAAGTTATTATACATGACTTGAGTCCTTTTCCCCAGATCATGTGCTGAGGCCGATGGAACAAGACCATTGGAAGGTGGACCTTAATGAATTCCACATCATCCAATAAGAGTGTATAAAATGATTGGTAGGACTATAAATAAGATATATCACTATCAAATAGTTTTTATTTAGCAAAAGGAAAGGGACAAGAAGGAAAATGACTAAAAAAGTAGGAAACTCAGAAATGGAAAGTATATGTGAAGTCATGATGTAGTAGTGATAGAAAATAAAAGGTTAAGGTGACTACATAAGCAATGGAAATTGGGACTTCGTCATGAATCGATTTTTAGAGCTTTGAAAGGAGGAAGGTGAATGAATATATCATAGCACAATTGGCTTCTTGAGAGGTTTCTTTTGGCAACAAATGGTATGACAAGTGTGATGAGCGTAGCTCCTTGAAACTTTCATTGAGACACACTTTTTTGAAAAGATTGTGATCTTTGAAAATCACTTTTGCATAAAGTAGTATGTTTTTATTGTCCTTGAACCTGAAAAAGACTTAGCACTAATGTGCAATAAAATGTGAGATCTTCAATTCACAAATAGTGCTTAATGAAACAAATTCAAGGAAAAATAAAATACATTTTTACCTGTCAGCAATGGCACAACTTAGACTATCTCATTTTGTTGATGTCTTTTTTTTTAGTGATTCCAAAAAATAGATTAGATCTAATTACTGTAATTTTGTTTTCAAGAAGGATTTTTTGTAACAAATAGAGACAAATTAAATTTTGAAAATTGAAGACAAAAATTGATTTGAGCATTTTGTTCAAATAGTCAACATTTACAAAGCATTCCTGAAAACATCTCATAGCCATTCCTTGGATTTCTACTTTTTGATCTTCCAGATCGCAACAAGGAACAAGAAGATACTTGTGAGGAACCTGCGACAATTAATTGATAAAATGCACGATATATTAGATCACAGAATATTTTTATTGATCACGGGCCACTTAGATTTTCCTGCTCATATGTTTTGAGGAACCTAGAGTGCCCTATTGATGGTGAAGCATGGATTTCATAGAAGACAACCTGTTGAAGATATGTTCTCTGGGGAAGCACGAGATGACCCTTGTATCTCCGAGAAGTACCATTCCAAGAGTAATGCAGTACAGTAGAAGGGTTGTTGGCCAATAGTTGGATGAGGTGAGATAATGGGGATTCATTGACATAGACCTGTTGAACAGATTGCAACCAATGTGTAACATGCATAGAAATATATGAAAGAAAACCTTGGTCATCCATTGTGCAAAAAAGAGCATCTACCACCCGATTGTCCTTACCCTTCTTGTAAGTGATCTCAGAGGAATAACCCATGAGTTTGCTAACCCATTTCAGTTGTGATGGGGAGGAGACCCGTTGTTCCAGGAAATATTTCAGACTATGGTGATCATTCTTGATGCAGAAATAATTCTGAAATAGGTATACCCACCACTTCTATAATGCATGCAAAATAGCAATAATTTCCTTCTCAGAGGTAGAAGCGGCTAAATTATGACCAGAAAGGTCTCTTGAAGGTGACAATCCCATTGGTTCAGCAAGGACACCTGCATATCTATTCAAAATGTGTTGTAGATTCAAAGGAGTAGTGGACACCATTGATGGGTGCATCTGAATGGAATGGAGTTGAGTGATGACACCATGTGAATTCTTCTTAAGAATCGTTTCCAGGCGATGTGAACTGATGATGCAGAGAGACCCTAGTTGTAAGCTTGTAAATGTGTGTTGTAGCCCATTGAAAGAAAACTGCATACAAATTTCAGCAAAATCCCATAATATGGGGCCAAGTGTGCGTAGCCATTGAGCGCCCAAAACCACATCGCATCCGCCTAAGGCCAAGGAAAACATGTCAGAGCATAGGTTATAATCTTCCATAGAGATACGCACATTGCGGCACTTTCCCTTGCATGGTAAGGTGCCCCCATTGGCAATCATGACTTCAAAGTTGGAGCAAGGATGGATAAAACAATCACCTGTTTGGCGATCTGAGGTCAATGAAGTTATGAGTGCTACCAAAATCAATGAGTATTGTAAGAGGGAGCTTCTTGAAGTAACCCCTGACCCGCATTGTTTGTGGGGTAGTGACTCTGGATAAAGCATGGAGAGATATCTCTGGGTGGTTGTCCTGAGACGGAGGGTCAATAGCAGGTTGTTGAATGTCGACATGATCATCTATTGTATCTGTAGCTTCTTCATCAAGTTGAGAGGCAGGCGGAGAATCCACATCCAAGAGGTAGATATTTTGTTGAACACATCTATGTCCCTGAGTGAATTTCTCATCACAATTATAACAAAGCCCTTTTTCTCTACGTGCTCGCATCTCTGCTTTAGACAAATGCTTGATAGGAGTTGTTCGAGGAGCTGGCGTGATGGGTGGTCATTGAGAAACCATATTTATGAATGGAACAAAAGTGGATTTGGAGCGTTGTTGGGATGTGATCTTATCCTCCGCCAACTTAGCCAACCCTAGGACTTCCATCATTGTGTTGGGACAGAACATTTTAATCTCCCAGCGGATTTCATCCTTGAGACCACTGATAAAACAAATCCTCTAGAATTCATCATACAATCATTCTATGTGATTGGTCAGTTTCTCAAATTATGTCTGATACTCTTTCACAGTGCCAATTTGGCGAAGTTCCGTGAGTACTCCTGTGAAGTCATCAAAAGTACTAGGACCAAAGCGTTGCAACAGGAGTTGGCAAAAATCTGTCCAGTTTGGCTCGTCATGAGGTTTGATGTACCAACAGTACCATTGAAGGGCTTCCCGTTCCAAATGAAAGGATGCAAGTGGAACTTTGTAGACATCAAAAGTATTATGCAGACTGAAATATTGTTCTGCCCGGTATATCCATCCAGTGGGATCAGTACCATTGAAGCAAGGAAAATCAAGCTTCGACCCACGAAAATTGTTGGAAGAAGAGAACCCAATGGATGCAAAAGATGTCGGTTGTCGTTTATTGTTCATGGCTGGATGCTGAAGATGGAGGCTGAGAAATTTTTTATCCAAACCTTGGAGTTTGGTTTGAGGGCTGCAAGTTCTTCATCCATGATTTGTGCTCTTGCGTGGGTGACAACCATAACCTAGAGTTTTTTTTTTTTTTTGTGAATGGGTAGAAAAACAAAAACAAAAGCTTTTTTAGTAAAGGAAAATTTGGATTTGGGAAAAACTCTGATGGGTAATTAGGGTTTCACTAGGTTTTGGACACTTTCTAATGGATAGAGAAGCAGAAAATGGGGATTTTAGAAGCGGGGTGAAAGAATGAGAAAATTGGTCAGAGAGGGACAAAGAAGCAAAAATAGGAAATGAACACTGTTGCAAAATTTGAAGGCAATTGGGTGAAAATCGAAGAAGTTATGGCAAACCCTAAAAATAGACAAATGTTGGATTTTGGGCTTCAGGAAGCCAGAATTTGGGATATGGTCCTCAGGAATGAAATATGCAGAATGGGATTTCATAGGTGTTAGTGAAGTTTCAAGGGAAACGAAATTAAAACAAGGAAAATATGGCGAAAAAATATATTTTTTTATTCTATTTTCTTTTTTTTTTAATATTTTTTTTTCAAAATGGATCTGAAATGACTTTTGGAATGGATCTGAAATGGCTCAGAATGGATCTAAAACAGCTGGATCTGAAACACATTTTGGAATGGATTTGAAATGGCTAGATCTAAAACGGCTTTTGACAAATGTAATCTGTGATTTATCAGTTGGAAATAGATATGGACCCTAGGTATGTTCAGCTTCCTAACGATTTAGGGGATTCACTCGGCCACCAATGTTGTCTAACGTCTTCCGTATTGGCACAGTACCCTTCACTCCACATCTCAGGTAAAACGGATAATCGCTTTTCCACAAACGAAAACTCTTGGTTTACCTCATAGGTGGGAACTAGTCAATCGGGTAGGGGTCGTTTCCCTTTTCGCTAGAAGGACCTATCAATGGGCCAACTACTTCGAGGTTCCTGTGGTACTCCTCGCAATGAGTTTTAGGGCTTATGTCCAATTACTTCCTGTGCAGTTAAGCGGATATGGATTATTCCCAGATCCGAACTTGCAACATATGCAACAAAAAAAAATGGCAGAAATTCCACCCGATGAGCCCAAGAAAGTGCTCTTATACTAGATGTGAGGAACCTGCAACAATTAATTGATAAAATGCACAATATATTAGATCAAAAAATATTTTTATTGATCATGGGCCACTTCGAGGGGGAAACCTCCTTTGAGAAAGCTTGATACAAATAACTTCTCGGTGACTTCATTGGCCTCAACACAAACTTATATACTAAGTCTAGGCGTCAATACTATCGATGAATACCATGGAACATATAATACTACGGGATGACTTACAAAGTATCTACGTCCAATACTATGGATTAACATATAATACTACAGGATGACTTACAAGGCATATGCGTCCAACAACAATATACTAACAAAGTGAAGAAAATGGTTGACATGGGTTCTTAACAATACTTATTTGAAATAAAAACTGAAAAACAAAAGCATGGTTTTATTCTATTATTCTATCCTACCCTATTCTACTTGGAAATAGAAAAATTGTTTCAAGTGTATGCACACGCATAACAAGATTATAAACATATTCACACTCAAGTTTGAAAAATGTAATTTAAAGCATATGAGAGTGTGAGAGACTAGCCATGGGAAATAATATGATACAAAGAAGTAAGGAAGAATGAAATAATGATGTGACCTGATAACTACTTCAAACCATCTTTCAATAGAACTATGATATTCTTGATTCCCTTCTTTGTTTAGATCACACTACATCTCATCTTTGGCCTCCTCAATCTCAGGTTCGAATGATTGCTCCCCATTAGATATATGTGACTCATGGATGCTGGTTCTTCTTTCACTTCCGGAGAGGTGGATAATTTTTTTACTGTTGTCAAGATGTGCTCTTCCTGAGAAGAAGAAATCTCAGCAGCTGCTAGGATTTGAGAGAGTTCTTCCAAACTGTTGTTTATCCTTGAATCCATCTTGCTTGTACTCCTATCTTCATAAATGGATTATTAGAAGGAGGGGGGTTCTTACAGCACCAAAAATTTAACTACAATATGAATTTAAAGCTAAATGAATTAAAGTAGTTGCATAAATAAAACCACTCTTGCAGAAAAGAAATCACACACGCTTGCAAAAATGGAAATCACACCACCCTTAAAAGAAAATTCAATCAAATGAAAAAAAATCATGCATCCTACATGCTCTGACTCTTATGAGGCCGAGCCTGTTAAATTCTGTCGAAGGATGCGTAGCTATTCACTACGTCTTACCCCCCATACACCCTAGAATTAAGAACACATCTACCATGCTCTATTTTAACAATGCATCTACAAAACAATGTCATATGTACTTTTTCACCATTGATAACTTCCCCGGCAACGATGCCAAAATGTTGGGTAGATTAACTCTCTAATTAAATAAACAACTGAAACTCCCATAACATAAATTGTCAACCCGAGGAAGTCTTTTATTTCAAAGCTATCGTTCAATATCTATGCAAGCATAATTTCTATATGACACTGTCATCTATGCAATCAAATGAAATTGAATGCTCATTTTGAAATGAAATCATTATCTTGCACTTGCTCTAAAAGGAAATCAAATTCATACTTACTGAAAGAAAGCACTATACTGAAATAAACTCACACTTGGATAAATCAAAATATGGAGTAACAACGCCATGTAAACTATGGATGAGGAAGCAATCAATTAAATCTCCATCATTAACAATTTAACAAATTGTGAATGGAGTTAGAATGCAAATAAAATAACTCTCTATCCATTTAACAAAAGAAAGAATATGCAAAATAGAAATAAAGAAACAATACCAACACATACCAGAGTGAGGGGGCCCTGCCTCACTTGGCATTAGTGGCCAAGAGACTTACAATATTAAGAAGAAGTTTCACACAGTTGCAAATCCATCAGCACTTTGGTATTATTGAAACAAAAATAAGGAATTACATCAATTCAACTATCTATTACAATAGATGTATTCAATACAATCTCATTATTTTTTTTCAACATGAGATTAATTACAGCTTTATACATAAAAATATCTCATGAGGATGAGGAACCAAATTCCGAACTTGGAATCTATTTTAACAAATTG
Organism: Larix kaempferi; assembly: GCA_027924585.1. NCBI lineage: Eukaryota > Viridiplantae > Streptophyta > Pinopsida > Pinales > Pinaceae > Larix > Larix kaempferi. The sequence goes on along the minus strand of BSBM01001848.1, from coordinate 197,339 downwards.
CTAATTTGAAACACCGGCCACAACAGTAAATCTGGAAAAATCCCCTTGAAAGAACCACTCACATCTCTCAAACTGCAGTTGTTTTGGGAGATTTTCACATGAGACAAGTAATTGAGGCCATTCTACAAAAAACCCATCTCCCGTATTTTCAAGATTATTCTTCGTCTGCCCAAAAATTGAAACGAAAATCAATATGTTCTTATTTGGCACACGTTTTTGGTTTGGATCTTTTGATCGTGAGTTGGAGGCTTCCATGTTGGACCTGGGTATGAATTCAAGATAATAAATCCATGTCATCAAACCTAAGAACACAACCATGTTGTATATTTCCATGTGGATGTGTGCTAGCATGCCAACTTTGGGGACTTGAACCACGAGTGCTACTACAAGAGATTGCTTCATAAATCATCATCAATATAATCATGCATAATAGTCTTCAATTCATAAAAAATAAAGGAAAATAATTATTATTAACCACTAAAGCATCAATGGGAGTAATATGGTATTTCACTTGTAGTTATAGCAAATGGATGGAAAATGGAATGATAAATGAGTAGTAACAGGAAGAGGAGAGATGAAATAGGTGTCAATAAGTGATGAAAATAGGGACAAATCTGTCAGGTGCTACGCTAAATAAACCATATATGAAATATTAATTCATCAAACTTTCCAAATAAATTCTTAACTTTATTCATACCTAGATTTACTCCAAGGGAGGTCATAGAGGTCTTCTTTAGGAGATTTATTATTGACAAGGATTCCCATTCAACTTGAAGGTTCCTAAAGCCTCAAAGTCCATATTCAATAGCTTGAATCTTTTCCAAATTATTAGTATTTACCCCTACATTTTTTGCATAAACCACCACGTATTGGATAATGCATCTCTAAATACTCCCCCAATTCTTGCAAATCCATGATCACCTCGAGAGGAACCATAAAAATTCTATTTTGGACAATGATGATGGATTTGGAGGTATCCCGTGACTTGAAATAACCTATGATAAATATTGAGATGAATAGATGTGTATCAGGATGAATGTCAATTCCCATATCCTTACATATGTTTATCTCCCTCTCGTTAAGGTTAAGATATTATTTTCAACACTTGGAGAGGATAGTTTCTCAAATGTTTCTCTCGATTTGCTTGAGAATCATTATGGTTGTTGTCTCTTAGAAATTCAAGAGATTATGGTTTCGTTATTTTGAAAGATTCCAAACGATTAAACCAGGGATGCAAAACCATATGTAGTTAAGCATATTTTTGTGATATTCTCCTCTTGGGCATCATTGCATCAAATATTGATGATCATGATTTTGGAGGGAGCCTTATGGACGCACAAAAATTGTTGAACTTGTGTGTATAAAAGAGGAAAAATGTAGAGTAAATTGCATAAATAAGTGAATAAGAGGAACACATACATAAAATAATGATGGTGAAGACAACATACTAAAAAAAATTCACAAATATTGTGAAATTTAAATTGATGCAATGGTATAAATAAGCAGATGATGAGTGTTGCAATGGTATAAATATGGTATAAATAAGCAGATGATGAGTGTTGAATATGCTCTCGGCTAATACTTGTTTATGACACTCACATTTATTTATATGAATTCTTCCATCCATATCCATATCTTTGTCTTTGGCATATTTGAACGAAGTTAACCTGTATCCTTTGTATGTTGTTATCGTTCATTGACTGTGGAAAACAATTAAAACAAACAACATGTGTTTTATGTGTGTTTGATTTGTTTCCTAGGGAGATGGCCCGTACCCTTCTTACAAGGGATTTGATCGAGCTAAAATAAATTCATGTTGGGAACAAAGGAGATGCCAAAATAAATTCGTCTCAATGATTGAGGAGATGGTAAAATAAAGTCATGTTGGGAATACACACAATATATTCCCAAAAAATTCAATCAATTCATGTAGGGAATAACACAATTTACAAACCATATGGTGAAGAGAACATTAAGAATGCCCTCTTGAAATACAATTACTTCATTAAGCACATTGTTATATTTTTTTTAGAAGAGAAAAACATATTAGAAGACATAGTGCTACACTAAAGAAACCATATACTTCATTTCTTTAAAAATATATGCATGTATAAAATACAAATAATGGAATGCACTTAAAAAGCCTTTACGATTATTAGAAAAAGAGTCTCAATTATAAAATTTTAACCTTAAGTTCTTCAAACCTTTCATGATTTTTTTCAGTGTTCTCTCCTCTCCTCTTCACAAAACCTAAGTGAATTTGTTGTGTGTGCTAGTTTAACATAAACATAACCTAAACTAGAATACATCGACTGTGATTGGATTATGGGAAGAATTCTTGTGGTTTCAAGGGGTCAAAAAGTGATTCAAGGTCACCTTAAGGTTACAATACTCTAGGCTCTTAGGCCATTTAGGAATGACATAACATGAATATTGTCTAAACATTTACTTTGCAAAATAAATTGCATAATCTTAAAACATGTGTTCTTTAAAATATTCTAAAATATTGATGTTGTTTATATAAGGACTATACCTTTGCATGTTTTAGTGCATGTAATTTTATAAAACAAGAGGTTGAAAATTCATAACCCTTTTTTAAGTCTTTCACCATCAATACTTACAGTTTCTTCATATGATTAACATGCATTTCCATTAAAAAAAGAGGCTTCGTAAGTGAATGGAAATGGAAGCAAAACATCAATAAATAAAAATTCAAGTGAAAAAATGGTTGCAAGGAAATGTAAATTAGCTTACCTCATATAAATCAATAAATCCCCCTTATTCCATGCATCAAAATAGTTTAATGGAGGAGGATATGGATGACATTGTCTCTACCAATCCATATATACATTTCATTGCATGATTATACTCATCACTCAATTTTTGAACATTTGATGTGTCTCCTATTTGGATTATCTAGACTTCAATAGGTGGCAAGTGACTTTCTGTTGTATTTTTTTGACATATTACTATCTTTCAAATTTTTAATGTTGCCATATATTGATCCATTTCTTTTGCACCCAGTTCTCAATTATTTTGTTCAACCTACAAATTGTTGTCAACACACAATTAATTGGATAAAACAAATTAAAATGCATAACACAATGCACAATATTCAACAAAAAAAACCCATATATTTACAAATTTGTATTTCTTTTGCTCGCAACCCACCTTGACTATAAATATATTGAACCTTCACAAGGTCTCTTGATTTCTTCCCTCTTTTACTCATTGGAAAATAACCTTTAGAACACCTACTTTCATTAAAACATTCCCATTGTTTGGGAGTCAGACTATTCTCCCTCTCTTTTTCATCTAAGATTAATTTTCTACATTTATCTTTGAAATTATTCATCAAAATTGTCATAATTTTCTTGTAATATTTTTTGGATATGCTTCCACCAATAGTGTAATGCCCCTAGAATGTCTATGGACTCTAAGGGCACCTATCGAGTGACTCGATTGAACAAAAATTGATAAGTGGTATTTTGAGTCTTGATATGTCCTAACGATTGAGGAAAACCTGAAGATTTGCATGACGACAAGTTTGATGAATACAATAGATTAAATAGAAATTGTGGAATTGGATACTTTATCTGGAACTGATGAATAAATGTATGTTTGCTTAATGATTAGTCGTTTTATGGAAGATATGATAGGTATACTTGAATATGTTGCTTAACGACTAGTGGATTATGAAATAGGTTATGACGAAAGAGAACATAGCTATTATTGTGTGCTTTTGAGCATGTGTGGAGCGACAGGTGAAACAGTTCACCGATGGACTCACAAAGGAAATAAAGGGGGTCATAGAGTATGAATAAATCACACACGAAAGAACGATGACGGTGTTGACTTCCTATGGAATTCCACGGTCGATTTCAAAATCCCTTAGTAGCTTACTCGGGGTTTCGTGAAGTCGTGCGAAGTTGACCATGATGGAGTTTGTCACATATGAGGTGGGGGGGCACGCAATAAGAACGAACTTACTCCTCAGCACCATTAGTCTCCAATAGTGTGTAGACGGAGGATTGAAGGTAACAAATCATAAATCCCTACATGAAGTTCCTGCAAATCATATGCAACGAAGAGGTATTGCCGAAATGACTCAACTATGTGGGACCTTGTCGATAAATGAAAATGACGGATGAAAGGACCCAACGATGTGGTACCTTGTCGATAAACAGAAATGAAAGACGAATGGACCCGATGGTGTGGTACCATATCGATGAAAGAAAATAAAGGACAGATGGACCCAACAATGTGGTACCTAGATCCTAGATGGAAATAATTGATGAACATTATCCATAAAAACTTATAAATTGCATTTAGGCCATTTGCACATGAAATGCATTTTTGGTAATTAAAATAATAGAAAATATTGTTTTAGGAGCAAATGAAATACTAAGCTTTAATATTTAGTTAACACCACATGCACCCACAAAAATAGAAACTAGATTGAAGATCAAGGGGAACAAACTTGAGTAAATTTAGGAATGTAGGTGCACCCTCTTGGAAATCTGACACATGGATGGGTGAGCTAAATTACATTTGAATAATTAAAAATTAGGCATTTTTGCATGAAGCGACATGTGTCACAAAGAATTTTCCTATTTAAGGAAGGCTTGAGGAAAGAGAAAGGGACCCTTTGGCTGGATGGTTATCATAATGCATGTAAGCCATTGATTTGGTGCTATTGGAGTTTGGCAAGAGATCTTGGTGGGGGGAAACCCACTTTTGGGTCTCTAGGTTTTTGTGTGTGAGCTCTACGACCCTGAAGCTGGGGGGTGGCTATGCGACTGAAAGCATAATCCTACGGTTGGGTGGAAAAGCTAACAGTTGCTTTGCCTATGGTTAAACAAGCTTCTGCTGGAGGGGCACAGCGGGTGAAGCAGACAACAAAAGAGCAAGCAAGATCGGTTGATGACGACTACTCTTTCCACAACGGGATTGATATGTTCGAATCTGTATTATATTATATTGATGGGTTTCAGTTTAGTTTTAGGGATGACCCCACAAATGGGGGTCCCTACATTTGTTATCAAAGCGAGGTCGAACCTAGATAAAACCTAGATATGGTTTATGGTGTTCTCGAATTGTAATCAGTGTACGAATCATGATTATTTTTAGTTGACTTTTGTTTATATGGAATGTTGTGTTAAGCATGATTTTAAGGAAGGATATCCTTACAGAGAAGCAAAACCTACGTAAAGTTTATGGTTATATACTTGTGTTGCTGGGTGTTCCATACCTTCTTGGTAGTGACGCTTCAGAGATAGTCCTCCGCTCATTGATCTCTGAGTTTTATATTGTATTTATTATTATTATTATTCATTAACAATGTTTGGATAGAGATTTTGGACTTGATTATCTTTGTGTTTTACATTGGTTCTTTTTATAAATAGTATTTTGATATTGATTCAGATTTGATGATCTCTGTGTTCTATATTTCTCTTTTTATAAACCGAGTTTCAATGGAGATTCACGTTGTGGGTACAGATTTCATGGAGTTCAGGCCAGAGAGATGGGATCAAGCGCCTTCTCAACGTGAAAATCAAGGTGAATCTTATCCATATTGAAAATAATTGTAGTCTATATTTCTTATTCATATTGAAAGGCATTGCAATTTATATGTTTTATGCATATTGAAAAGAAATGTAAATTTTATTTATATTGAAAGGAGTTGTATTGAAAAGAAATGTTAAATTTATTCATATTAAAAGGAATTTCATTTTATGTAAATGTCATATTAGAAGGAATTGCAATTTATGAAGCATTGGAAGAATTGCATTTTTGATATTTTAGGAATGGAAAGAATTGTAATATAGATATGTGTATCTTATATGTCTTATATATATTGGTAGAAGGCATATTTTATATATTGAATAATGCATTCTATTTTTATATGGATATGCAGATTGTACTCTATAGCTAACTTAAGGTGGAAATTATAGTTTATGTTAAACTAGCCCAATACCACCATTATCTTGTAACAACCCATCAAAATTAGATAAGTACATGAGGATTGGATAAAAGAATAATTGATTGAGCTAAGTCTGAATTGTACACATAAGAATATAGCAAAGAAAAGTCAAATGAGTTGGGGATTTCCCCTATCATTAGTTATCAAGTAATTATAAGCATTGACTTATAAAAATCTTGAGGTAACCAAGACAACATGGGAGTTTGACATCGAAACCTTGATGGGATGATTTCCAATGTCTGGTGATGACGAGTATCAATTTCCCTATTATCTAAATACTAGAGAAGTAAAGCACAAATGGTCTATTTGGGAAAAAAACCTTTAGGTGAATGATGTGACTCGAAGTTCGATAATCAAAAGGTATAGAGTGTTGAAAGAATTATGACAAGGATTTAATTTGATAATTTTTAGTTGTCGAGACACCAAAAGGATCCTCTTGTCGAGAATTCAATAGATTATTAAGAGGGTCAAACCGACACAAAAACTAGAAATCAATATATCAATGTCACTAGCATGAAGAGCTAAGTCGAATGAAACTAAATCTTTATCATGACAATGTTGTTAAAAATAAATAAAAATAAAAAAGTACAAACCGACATGAGGTTGAGAAAATACACATAGTACGACTTGATGAGTTTGTCGAAGTAGTCCCCTGACAACAGAAAGGAAGAAATGAGGTAAGGAAGTGATAAGCTCATTAACCTAGACATGATGATACTAATGAAAGGACTTAGCGATAAATTTTAATACGTTCGACTAAGTCACTAAGATTCAATGCCTCGAATCCTATCAAATTGAGAACCAACATTGTTAAAACATTTAGGGGTTTTGGAAGTAGTCTTATGGAATTTGGTTTTTGGACTATTTGAGGGTCTCTCGTAATTTGTTCAATCCACAATTATATCTTACCTACCCATATTTGACTGAATATTTTATGATGTTTACCTTCTCGTCTTAGAGGGAGGATAAACAAATAGATTTGAATCCTTTCTTGGATTTGTTATATAATGATTTGATAAACTATTGTGTGGCTATTGATGCAATGCAACTTGTAGATAATTTGGACATCATAGGCCTTCATAGATGAATAGGAGGTATAGAAAATTTAAGTTGGTACTGAAAATCATGAAGGTATTATTGGATTTGCTTTACGCAAAATTACGATTGAGTTCCTGAGGATGTATTGGAACCATACTAGGTGATCTAGAAAAATAATGATTAGAACCACTAGTGCTTATGTTCATGATTGTTTGAGAAAAATAGAAGAGAATGACAAGAAGATGAGATTAGGAAATTAAAGTAAAGTCTAGCATCAAAAGTACGAGAACAAAAATTAACTTTGGGATGAAGTTCTATATAAGAGGGGGTGTATGTAATGCCCCTATAATGACTGTGGACTCTAAGGGCAGCTGTCGAGTGACCCAGTTGAACAAACTTTGATAAGTGGTATTTTGAGTCTTGATATGTCCTAACGATTGAGGAAAACCTGAAGATGTGCATGACAACAAGTTTGATGAATACAATAGATTAAATAGAAATTATGGAATTGGATACTTTGTTTGGAACTAATGAATAAATGTATGCTTGCTTAATGATTAGTCGTTTTATGGAAGATATGATAGGTATACTTGAGTATGTTGCTTAATGGCTAGCGGATTACAAAATAGGTTATGACGAAAGAGAACATAGCTATTAATGTGTGCTTTTGAGCATGTGTGTAGCGACAGGTGAAACGGTTCACTGATGGACTCACAAAGGAAATAAAGGGGGTTGTAGAGTACGAATAAATCACACATGAAAGAACGACGACAGTGTCGAATTCCTATGGAATTCCACGGTTGAGTTCAAAATCCCTTAGCCGCTTACTTGGGGTCGTGTGAAGTCGTACGAAGTGGGCCATGATGGAGTTGGTCATGTACGAGTTGGGGGGGCACGCAGTAATACCGAAGCGTGTAGACAAAGGATTGAAGGTAAGGGATCCTAAATCCCTACATGAAGTTCCCGCAAATCAGATGCAATGAAGAGGTATCGACGAAAGGACCTGACGATGGTACCTTGTATATAAATGAAAATGATGGACGAAAGGACCCGACCATGTGGTACCTTGTCGATAAAAGTAAATGAAAGTCGAACGGTCCCGACGATGTGGTACCATATCGACAAAAGAAAATAAAGGACAGATGGACCCAACGATGTGGTATCTAGATCCTAGATGAAAATAATTGATGAACATTATGCATAAAAAATTATAAATTGCATTTAGGCCATTTGCACATGAAATGCATTTTTGGTAATTAAAATAATAGAAAATATTGTTTTAGGAGCAAATGGAATACTAAGCTTTAGTATTTAGTTAACACCACTTGCACCCACAAAAATAGAAACTAGATTGAACATCAAGGGGACAAACTTGAGTAAATTTAGGAATGTAGGTGCACCCTCTTGGAAATTTGACACATGGATGGGTGTGCTAAATTACATTTGAATAATTAAAAATTAGGCATTTTTGCATGAAGCAACAAGTGTCGGAATGAATTTTCCTATTTAAGGAAGGCTTGAGGAAAGCGAAAGGGACCCTTTGGTTGGATGGTTATCATATTGCGGGTAAGCCATTGATTTGATGCTATTGAAGTTTGGCAAGAGAGCTTGGTGGGGGGGAAACCCACTTCTGGGTCTCTAGGTTTTTGTGTGTGAGCTCTACGACCTTGAAGCTCGGGGGTGGCTATGTGACTGAAAGCATAAGCCTACGGCTGGGTGGCGAAGCTAATGGTTGCTTCTCCTATGGTTAAACGAGCTTCTCCTAGAGGGGCACAACAAGTGAAGTGGACAACAAAAGAGCGAGCAGGATCGGCTGACGATGACTACTCTTTCGACAATGGGATCGACCGACAAAAGGAAGGTATGATATTCCCCTTGTAATTGCTTAAGGAAATTTTTTTTTGTGTATCTTAGTTTTATGCCATCAATATATTCGAATTTGTATTATATTATGTTGATGGGGTTTAGTTTAGTTTTAGGGACGACCCCACAAACGGGGTTCCCTATAAATAGTATCAAAAGAATTTTCCATTGGTTGTATCACTTGATCAACATTTCTTGGGTCTCGATATGAAAATTTATATTTGGTAACATCCAAATGAGACATGATTCTCATGCCCAACTCTGTGGCCCACCTTGAAGCATGTTGTCCTGTAGGCTAGCCATCTTTTACCTCTACCAAGAAAGCCTTCCCCCTTCTGTTTTTTTTCCTTGGCTTTCCTTTCTATACACCTGTACACATCTTGACTAATTCTTCATATTTTAACAATAGATGATACATCTTCAAAGCCAAAATTGGGTGATGCAAATCCACTAAAATTTGTAGACATGACAAGTGTATCTTCTCGCACATTTCTTGGAAGAGATATAATTGGTGTCCATTCTATGGAAGAAGGATGAACTATTTTCTCCTTGGCCACAAAAGGTGTGGCACTAGGTATATCGCTAGTCTCCACATATGTTCTTTCAAATATTTCCTTTAATTTTAAATAAAGTTCCAACAAATTTGACTATCCATCTACCAATCTATTAAGAATATATTGGACATAATGTGATATACTAGGCTACTGATAATAAGTATTGTCTTCATATCCATATATTGAAATACTAATGCATTGGGTTTTACTAGTTGGTAGCAACATGTCTTTACTTGCACTTTATTTCTTCTCATTTTCTATACAATCCAGTTTTCCCTTAAAGAACATAAAGCTTATCAAACTAGTATTGAAAGAATATATGGCCTACACCATTAAACAAATTACATACAACTTCATGAAATATGCATAGAAGTGAAAATGTAATAGGATCAACTACTTACTTATTTACAAAACCAAGAGATGATAAATATTCTTCATTTTTTGTCATGTGTTCTTTACAAATACGCTCATATTCTGTGACATTCCATCATTTCCAGTGTCACTTTTGTGCTTCAATCCATTTTTCTTCAAATCCTTTATGTCCAACATTTCACATCAAAAACATCATTAGTGCATAGAGACACAAAGACAAGAAAATATTGCTATTTTTCTTTTCATCCTTGAAGAAGCATCAACTTCAATATTTTCTAATTAATAGAAACTTATTTAAATAATGATATTCATTTTTATCAATGAAGGAGATAAAGGCCATATCTTACTATCAACCAATAATTTGAAGACATTTTCATAGGAGGTGGCTTGGTTGTAATGGAAGCAGAGTCAATAGAAAAAGTATTAATTCTCTGAATCAGGATTAATCTCAATGAACTACTTATATATGGAAATATAATCCAAATGGTTCTTTCCTAGTTGATGAGAAAGTTTGACCATTATAACCAATAGAGTGAAAAATGAAGGATACATTTCATATAGATTTGAGTACAACCATTTGGCTAATCCCATGGACAAAACAATAAAATCCATTTGGATAGTGAAAATTTAATCCGTAAAGCTAAGGTGACAAATAATCATCATGATCATTTTCATTTCCATCAAGATCACAATCCCGATCACTCGTATAAGCATCTAATTAATTTTCTTCATCATCCTTATATAATATATTATCCCAATAATGCATTACACACACACTCTCTCTCTCTCAATATCTGCATTGAGAATCAAATTTTATTCTTCAAATACTCTATCATCATCTTCATCTTCTTCTTCCAATGTTTCTTGTAAAGTATTATATTTTCCATCAAACATTATATCAACATCTTCCATGAATTTATGTTTCAAATGAGACTCTGTTTGGATGACATATGACCATCCTAATCTTTTTACATCATCAATTAGAAATGATTGGTTAATTTGAAGAGGGGAAACATATGGCTCATCGGTCTTTGATAAGAATTGATGTGTATTTGAACATACAATTCCATACTCATCATGTTGTACTGCAGATGGTTTGATCCATTAACATTTTAGTAATATAGGACTAGTTTCACCATAATCAACTTGAATAATTTCTTCTATGAATCCAACATGAATGTTCTTTTTAGTGTTCTGATGAAATTCAACACTAACAATACAATCACATTTTCCTTTCCTTTGTCCTTTTTTTCCACTCTTAAATGACTACCATAGGCCCATATTCCATTGAAAATACAATCCCATATATGTATATTACCACCCAACTAGATACCCATTTTATTGATAATAACATGCCCCATATTTCTATCACATCAATGACAATGCTATCCATTAGTAATCCAATATAAGGATGTGAAACAAGGTTTACCTGAACATTCTTGATCAACCCACAAACTTTAACTTCACTAGATTATATGGCACATATGTTTCGATAAGACCTTGAAACCTTCAATATGAGCTTGTACGTTATGACTAAGGGAATAAAGTTTGTTGAAGCACTAGAGTACAATATAAATTTATGCAATGGAGTATCCCATCATTAGTGAGATATAGAACAATTGATTAATTGGGTTCTTGTTTTCTACAAGATTCATATTCTGGAGAATAATCGGATGATCCTCGTCTTCTCCTATCGCACATATGGTTTGTATTGCTCCTTCAAATCCCAAATACTCAACTATTTGATCTCTCATTTTTGGAATATTTTCAATTTCCACTATTGGAACCAAGAATTTTAAATCATTTACCACACATAAAACATCAAAATTGAGATTTTTATTAGTATGGAAACTAATTAAATACTTACTTGCACTTCCCTAGGTTTGTGGAAGAACATTGTATTTAGGCAATTTGATAATTTGAAGTTGGTTAGGGTCTTCTTGTCAGAGAGGCTTCTTCTTCTATTGATAGGTAACACCTTTGAACCCGTTCTCATACATTTTTTTAATCTTCTCACGGGTAGCAATTTATTCCAGGAGATTAGTAGCTCTATCAAGTTCAATGGATTTGCTTTTTAGTTCTTGCATATTCTCATCATATAAATTGAATTGTTACCTATTTTCAAATAAATTGTTCCATACCTCGGGATCGCCTTCATCAAACTAAATGGTGTTCTTGATACATTCCATATAGTAGGAGTTCATGTATTTTAAGAATGAAAGGTATGGACAACTCTACAATAATAGGGTAAATCACTCACCATATTTTCTTGCTCCAAATATGTAGGAGGCATTGCATTTTGTGGAGGTCCCTTGTTGAATTCCTTTGGAGGAAACCTATTTTGTTTACTACTTTTCAATTGTACAATCTTGTTTTACAATGCGGTATTTTGCTGAGTTATATTGATTTTTAACTTATTCATTTCCTTGAGTAGGATATTGACAAGATCTTGAGTTGTTTTAGAAATTGATGCAATATTTGCTTTTACCTCAATCCTATCTCTTAGTTGATGTAAGATATCAAGCGTACTTGATGCTTTCCAACTTTTTTCCATATCCCTTACTCTTTTGTTAGTAGTTTGCAAATCTTGAGGCTTATTCAAATTGAGGTGAAAGATAATTTCTCCTTCAAAGGAATTCATATAACACATTAGGAACACTAGTCCATTTGGTTGATGTGTCTGAGGGATACCCTACATAATTTCATCAAACCTATGATAAAATTCATCAATAATCTCATTTTCATTCCTCATCTTAGTAAGAGCATGTCTACCCTTTGTTAAAAAAGGTATCTTTCAATCCTTGGGAAATAGAAATACTATTATTAGGAAACCGAATAAACCATTTCTTAGCTTCTTTTTGCAAACTTAAGGAAAAGCATTTAAACATTACATAACAGTGGTGACATCATTCATTTTTAAAAAAATATACATGCTTCCCAATGATGATCAATAGAAATAACATCAGCTCCAGTAAATGTAGGGAAATTCTTCATTTTTGGCATATCGTGTAGATAGTCTTGCATGTTCGTGAAATCAAATGCACCATATAAAGAATTTTTCCATTCAACCATCTGGACTTGTGTTGTAACAACAATATTAGGAAATAATTTTTGAATATTAGATAGGGTTTCAAAATATAATTGGTTGCTTACCTCCCTTACCTAGAGATGAATCTTATTTCTTTGATAAGAAAGCTCAGTCTTGGAAAGATAGATAAGCTTACCTTGCATATTAGCTCTTGTAGAATACTTCTTTTTATTTTATTTAGTTGGATTCACCATATGGGACCTACTAGGTTAGAACTTAACAAAATCTCATCAAACTACAAAACAAGAATGCATCTTGGATTCCTATGGAATGAGAACCCTATCCTCGACAAGGGTGCCAAAAATGTTACCGCTCAAATTAGCACCCTTGAGAAAGGTCATATATATCATTGCTATGAAGAGTAACACATGATAAGTTAGCACCCATTGTCACCACATCCTAGATTCCCAATACTTTAGGCCAAATCCTAAGACTAAGGGGGAGTCCCTAATTATGGTAAAGGATATCTGCAAACACTCAAGCACCAGACAAATACCTTTCACAAGAAACCTCTTGACTAAGAATGGTGCCTTATGGGGTCAAAACAATGAATCATAAATATAACACTTCAAAAGGGTAGGAGTTATAACATTTTATTATCAATTTCAAGATCAACAAATTCAATATATTATTTTTGTTATGATAGAAATACAACCACTAAGATTTTAGAAATACATAAAAAACCAACCAAAAGTTCACCAACTTACCATACAAGATGTATCTTGAGTATTAGGGTAAGGGACATACCTCAAGAGGGTCAAACAATCCACTAAATCATATATGGAAATGACTAACTAGATCTGATTTAATCACTAACCAGTATAGATCCATTTTACTCCAGCTCTACAAACCACCGAGAGGAATCAAATATGCAAACCTTTCACCACTAAAACACAACACACATCCCTCTCACCGCTATACTACAATGCACTAATGCATGCATTCTTATTTTTTAATTTTATTTTTTATTTTTTATTTTTATGGGACAAACAGACACTTCCCCATACTCAGTCTCCACTATGCTAAAACATGTATTCTTATTTTTTTATTTTTATGGGATAGACGAACACTTCTCTCCCACCGAGAATTTATAAATGTTCCTTCTTGGTGCAACCATTCCTCAAAATAGATGGTATACATGCTTAAACTATTCCAATATATGCTCAACCCCCCCGTGTCAAACCTAAGCCTTTTCCTCTCTTTATCTGGCCTTTAAAACTTTTTTATTTGACTATTGTACCTACTATATAAGATCTAAAAAACACCATCAAACTAGCATAACAATGGTATATATTACAAAATATACATAGAAGAGAGTCTCCCTAAAGAATTCGCTAATAACCTAGGGGGGTGCACTTTTCCAGTGAATTAGAATATTATATGTTGCTATATTTTTTGGATTTTTAGATTTTCAAATTTTTAGGGTTTCACAATATAATCTTTTATTTTTTTATTTTTCTAATATATGTGCAATAGAAATTTGATAAAAATTGAAGAAGAGAAGGGTTTATACCTTAGAATTTAACCTTAGGGCAACAAGAGATCAAAGTTAATGTCCCTTCTCGATTTGACAATTCAATTTTACAAATTAGGGCAAAGAATATAAACCCCATATACATCAATGTAGACTTACACTAATTAGGGAAAATAATGAACTCCAAGGCCCACTTATGGAGAGCTCCTTCAAGAGAAAGGTATCCTCAAACAATATTGGTAAGATGCAAGAAACGACCCTAATTCACCTTGCTTAGGTTCCCAAGAGCAATGCCAAACAAGAAAATTGAAATATCTTACCAATATCCACCAAGAAAAGAGAAAGAGAGATATGAGGTCTCTCCTTATCTTTGAGTTATAAAAAAATTCACATTGATCAACCTTGAGAGAGATAGAAAACCCTATAACATCATTACCCTTCATCACAAGAGAAGCATGCCAAAAAGAGAATTCTACTAGCATTGTAAACTCAAGTATACCAAGATAAAAAAAAAGTAAAATGGTAATGTTTGAACCCTTGTCTTGTTGCAAAAAGAGAGTAGGATAGCCCTATTTATATGAGGCATCCTAGTCTTTTTTATTTTTAGAGCCTACCTTACTAAAAGATAAAATACTGCAAAACTAGGGTTTGTCACCCACAAGCCGAGACTAAACCACAAAATAACATAAAATAAAAATAGAATGATGCAAATGGATTCAACCAAGTGAAAAGTTGAGCCCAAAGGAGGATGTCAATCCCCAACTAACCTCAAGCATGTGCTTTTTCTGTCAATGTCCTCCTTTTTAGCAAGGTAAATCCTTCTTCAAAGGATGATGTCATCATCATTTTTGCACATGATGACCAAGAGAAGGGGTAATACATCAAAAGAGAGGTCCAAGTTGGCATAAATGAGGTGTGCTAAAGTGGGCATGACAACCCTTACAAGCGGAATAAACTATACATAGCATAAACATAAGAGAGGCTAGGATCCCCTAAGCCATTTGTCCTAATGGATCCATCCCAAGAAGCAAATGGGCATCCACCCAAGATACAAATTCCCACCATGATGGGTGTCTTCCGCCCATCAAGGGGTAGTCAACAAAGACACAAGTCCAATACTCCTTGAAATGGGAACCAAGAGAACATTCCATGACCAAACCAAGGGTCTTGAGTGCTGTAAGACTAACATTTTTAGATAAGATACCCAAACTTGGCCTTTACAATGGAAAAAGACCCCTTCACTCTTTACATCCAGAAGGGCACATTCCAGACAATCTAAGGCATAACACAACCCACTCCATGGATATCTCTCAATGTCCCCAAATTGTTGTCGCTAGACTAGTAGATAGTATAAAGTGAACACATGCCCAACCTTTCCACCGTCGACCCTGGGCATCACCCCATAAAAATCCATATGAATCTCCATCATCCCTCGTGATAGAACCACCACAAAAATACAAAGCGATGGAGTCGATTCAAATAAACAGGAACACAATGTGATCCCAAAGGTGAATTTCTATTGTCCCTCCATAGTGACCTTGGTCATTTGGGCACACATATTGACTAGAAATATGTGTGTCTAGGAAACCCAGGACCCTCCCAACACCCGCTCCACTAGAAGGATCTAGCCCCCAAATATTTGATGGGTCCCTATATAACCCAAAACACCTTGATCACAACAATTACAACCACCCTCACACTAGGATGCACTAACAAACTTACAAGAATCATCCCACCCTTCTTCACCCCCATCATGGCACTACAGTACTGGGTAATTAGCTTATCCACTATTCATTGACCACTAGAGAATGGTGGGTCTCGTCACGGATGCCACAAACAAGCAATCCTATTAGAATGTAGATATCCTTGTGCTTAACATTCAACCTCTCATTTCCAAGCATGAAGCACCGTTGTTGGTAATCCCACACTCCCAACAACTCCCTCATGAAGTACTCACTTGACCTCATTAATGGGAGGAAAAAAAATTGAATAGCCCTACATCGCATAGGAACTACTAAACCAATTGATCATTCCTAAACCTCCCTAGTAAATCGTTGTAGTGGAACTCTTTCCACTCAATATCCATTGTTGCTAGAAAGCAATATGCAATCACAAAAAAAGTTAGAAAAGCATGTTAGTTCTCAATAGTTAAAAATCCAAAAATAAAAATAAAAAAACATTCCAAAATTGTGTGACCTTTTCCTAAATAGTTTCATGTATCCATGTGAGTATAGGCCCATACACCACATGGTTTACCCATATGCGACATTAGTGTCCCCACTCGCATTACCATTATGGCACACACTACACAAATGCATGGACAAACAACTGGGAGTTACATGGTTTTTATGCATGAAAAAACTTTGCGGCCGAAGAAATTATCTCCCACACGATGCATGAATGTTGGAGGAACTTCCACATGCTTATGTATGTTTGTTCCTTCGAAATCCATACAACTGGTCAAAAAACCCTTTGGCTGACCGTAGCGTCTTTTGGAGGACCTAAACTAAAATCTAATTGGATAAAAATGACAATCTCATTACGAGGGATTACCTAGAACTCCCAGAATCGAAAAAAACCAGTTTAATATCCCAGAATCAACAAAAAAAATTCTAGGGAATCCAAAGCACCATGGTAAAAATGATTTCAAAAAGAGAAACCCACCCCTATTTATAGGCCAAAATTCACAATTTTCAATAGCTTTGTTTGGGAGTTCCGTAACTCCATTTGATGACTCGTTAGCACCACTATGACCAGGATCAAAATATCTTCATCATGCTTCCATCTATTTTTCCTCCCTCAAAACTTCATTTGGTACCCATTTTTCCTTCGTTTCTCTAGGTATGGTAAGTTACCGATCAATAATGATTGCACTATCATATACTATGATTAAAACTCTTTTACTTTGGTATTTGCATCATGTGTGTAGGATTTTTTCCCAAAAGTGGATTATTCCTCATCAAATGGTCCATGGGCCCCACCCATAGGTATATCATCTCAACCCTTCATTAAGGCTATGTATGCCCTCTATTTACATTGTACTTAATAATATAGTGATCCTGGTGATATCCATAAGGACCCGATTTCCAGGTAAAAACAATCACCACCTAGAATGTCAATATCAGGTAGTGTCATGATCCTCCATGGGTGTTCTCACTATTACAAACCCCCTACACTTTGAAATCCGTGATCTCTATTAACACTCAAATTGTAGTGCCCCTAGACTTTTGTGGACATTGAGGGCACCTGCTGAGTGACCCGGCCGATTGAAACATTAATTAAAAACCTTTTGACCTTATTTTTGAGTATGTGTATCTGAATTGTTGAGTTAAATGAATAATTGCATATGTTAAACGATTAGCTATGACTATGGAAATTATGCTGATAAATAATGCTTAAGCACTAGCTGTTTGGTGATTATGTAATTGTCGACGAGATGTATATTTGATTAGATAAATAAGAAGTTGAATAAATCATAAATGTTTAACAATGCTAGATTTAGAAATCAGATGATGATTATTGAAGACAGTGCTACTAATAATTTGTTGTGAGAAGTGTGTGTAGAAACAAGTGAGACGGTTCACCGACGGACACACAAAGGAACTTGAAGGGTCGTAGAGTACGGGTAAATCACACACAAGGGAAGCGACGACGATGTCGACTTCCGACGAGAATACCACGCATGAGCAGATAAGCATTGATCCGCTTGCTCAAGAGGAATGCGTGAGGGCGTACGAGGTGGGCCACGACGGAGCTGGTCACGTACGAGTTGAGGGGCGCGCAGTGAGAACGAACTCACTCCTCAGCGCCATTAGTCCCTAGATAGCATGTAGACGGAGGATGGATGGTAACGATTCCTAAAATCCCTACAAGAGTTCCTGCAAGTCAAAACGGAAATTTGGTGGCAGAAGGGCCCAACGATGAGGTACCCTGTCGAGAACGGAAAGAATGGACGCAAGGACCCAACGAGGTGGTACCATGCCAAGGAATGGAAACCATGGATGATTGGACCCGACGGAGTGGTGCCATGTCAGAGAATTAAAAATTAAGGAACCATGAGCCCAACGACGCGGCACCGTGATCCTAGTGAATTTGATTG
The DNA here is from genome assembly GCA_027924585.1 of Larix kaempferi. Taxonomy (NCBI): domain Eukaryota; kingdom Viridiplantae; phylum Streptophyta; class Pinopsida; order Pinales; family Pinaceae; genus Larix; species Larix kaempferi. The sequence goes on along the minus strand of BSBM01001848.1, from coordinate 178,868 downwards.
TTAAATTAAAATGCATAAAAACTTAGGAGAATAACTCTAGATTATTACTTAGCAAATGCATAACAATAGCTAAGAAATTTGCACATGAATAGTTATATTTTGTTGAGCATTTAAAATAATAGAAATTATTATTTAGGAGCAAAATAGATTAGACACCTAGTCAACTAAAAGCTAGGAGTTGATTAAAATATCTGGGGGACAAACTAGAGCAAACTTAGGGATGTAGGTGCACTTCCCAGAGAAACTGACACTTGGATGGGTGAGTGTTTTAATTAAATAAATTATTAAAAATATTTAATTATGCATGAAGCGACATGTGTCGCAGGAGATTTCCCTTTATAAGGAAGGCTTAAGGAATGGGTAAGGACCCATAATTTGGACGATTGTCGTAATTTTCGAATGCCTCAAAAACTTGCTGCTATCTAAGGGTTTGGCTTAGAAATCCTGGTGGGAAGGGAAGCCCAAGCTGAATTTCTGAAATACTTGTGTGAACTCTACGGCCCAACTAGCTCGGGGGTCTGGAAGGAAGAAGAGTATTTCCAGAGTGGTTGGGTGGTTAACCGAGGTGTCCGCCTGTGACCGTGGTGATTGGCGACAAGTGTGGAGCTGTGACAAACGAGGAGATTCACCTTCCGATTGGAGCTGCGACCATTGCAGGTTCTTATTGTTCGTTTGATTAGTATATTTATAATTTTGTTTAAAATCGTTGAAGTAAGATTTCTGTAAAACTTTGATTATGTTTCATTTCTGTATATGTTTCCTTTTCAAACAGAGATCTGAAAAGTTTACTTTCTGCTGCCGAGAGGATCGGATTTAATGTATATTCTGTATATATATTTTCTTTTTAGAACTAAGATCTGAAATGATTACTTTTCTGCTATCGAGAGGATTAGATCTGACATATAGTTTGTATTTGTTTTCTTTAAAATAGAGATCTGAAAGGTTTATTCTCTACTCTCGAAAGGATCGAAATGAACCTCTGCATTATTCCAGCTTTGATCATGAATTAAAATTGGATATAAGTTATGTTCTAAATCTCTGCGTCTCCTTTAAAAACAAGACTTGGCGTCTTTTATTTCAGACTTGTCATGGGTTTGGCCTTTCCAATTTCTTTAAAATCCACAGTATTTGAATCCAGATTTAGCGCTATGTAGTTTCAACTTCGCAGTTGGGTGTTTCCAGAATTCACAGTTCTTTTAAAATTGTTTCTTAAATCAATGCGTTCCGAAGTGGCATTCTAGATCTGGTAATTTAATTTCAAACTTCTAGTATTTAGAGTTTAGATCTTGATGTTGGGTTTAAAATTCTGATGATGCTTCGATTTTGGGAAGTCTACCAATCATCGATATTTCCAGAAACTTAATTTAAAGAACGGTAACCTCGGTTGTTAACCTCTCTGCGATTCAGTTCAATTGGGGCAGAATTTCCTGTTCTATTTTTGTTTTAAATTGAAGCTTTAAAATTGTGTGGTCGTATGAAGAATCCCATCACTCTGAATCTCAGATCTTGAATTTGAAGCTAGTCGATCTTTAAGAACCCATGAGATCTTCCCTTGGAAAAACCGATCTCTGATATTTCTTTTTATTTGATTGAATTAAGCCGATCCTTAAAAGTTACCGGCTGTATGATGATCTCATTATTTTTCTTTAAATTTACTCTGACTAGTACATGTTACCCTCGACCATCTTACCCTTCCACTGAGCTGGAGGCCCTCTGCGTATCTTAAGTAACCAAATGAATATTTTGTGGTAGATCCCGTTTCCAATTATCTCTGCGATTCTGTGCACTTAAAATTTCAGTGGGTATTTTGGGGTGGATCCCGATCCCATCCTCTCTGTGGACTATGTATACAAATGATGAATTCGCAGTAAATACGATCTCAATATTTCTCGTTATCTGTGTGTTTAAACTTTTAAATAGAGAATACGTGGTGATCAATCTGTCCCTTCTCAGTTTCACCGACCTGCCACTTTTGTGTGATCTTTTCCAATGGATGAATCGCCAGGTGAACGTCCTATTTGAAATCCCTGTGTAATTAAACCAAAACCGCTGGGTGAAATACCTTTTCGAATTTTCTGTGTGCTAACTAAAAGGTGAATCCATTACTCTCAGATTACTGATCTATCCCTAAAGCGTAGGATCTATCTTACACATGCAGGCTGTTACCCGACAAAGAGATATTGGTTCACATTCCAATCTAATTCCCGAATTTTTAGGATATGAATTTAACGCTGCCATGAAGTGTGTTGCGCGCCCTTGAAGTGTTTCACGCCTCCTGTCTATCACCGAAATGTTACCGTAGTGATTTGAGTAGGGAATCCTCTTGTAGTTTACCCGACCAACTCTGTGTAATGTGTTAGTTGACTCGTATATGACTTCTTTATAAGTTATGCCAAAGTGTATTTATATGAGAACCTCAACCGTATCATAGGTTCTTAAATTCCCTTAATAGGAGTAACATAATCTCCGGATTGAAGTAAGTGTCATAACTACGTTATTTAGACGGTGCTTCTTATATTTAGTAAAACTCTCCTTTAAAATTGAATATGAGGATTATAATTATGTCACTCACCGTAAACATATCCAATTTGATGTATTTTGATATCACCATGTCTTTGAAAAGAATCCTCGTATATTGGTTATTTGAGCACAATAATTTTGGATTTGTAATGGAAGAGTTGTATAACGAGTATCCACCTCTTGTATTAACTGAATAGGTGTATTTAGTTATGGTTAAGTTCTTATTATAGTTATGAAAAAGTATTTATATACTTCATTCCACATTAGTCTTAGTATTACATAAAAGGATGTAAATGCGAAATGCTTATGCCATTCCAATTTCGTATATCGTATAGTATAGTCAATGACTATAGAAGAAAATATAAATAAATTATTTCTAAGAGCTATCTCGAATAAAGATAACAACTTATTATATATATACATATGAGAGATTGATATGCCATTCTAGATTCTTGGATAAAGTCGATGTCTTAGAATTATACACACAAGGGTGAATCATTTTGATTGCTATCTCGAATGAAGACAATAATTTATTATATATATAAATTTGAAGATAATATACTATTCCAAATCCCTTGAATAAGTCGATATCCTTAGAATCATACATGAAGATAAATTAATTTTAAGTTCTATCGGAATAAAGACAAAAACTTATTATATGTATATAAATGTGAAATGAGTATGCTATTTCAATTTCTTAAATATAGTCGATGTCTATAGAAGAATATATGAAATAAATTAATTGTTAGTGCTATCTTGAATACTGTCATTGAATTTACATATATATATATATATATGAATGGGGACGATAACTCAGATGAATTTATGAGTTGACCATGTAATCCTATTTATATATATATACACTTAGGTAGTAGGTTGTTTTGGCCATGTTCCTATTAATTAGCACCTTGAATTTATTATCTAGATTTGTCTTGTGGATAAACTGAAATATTAATTCCATTCTGTTAAAGTGTATGATTGCATAGGAATTTAGAACATTGTGGTAAAGTTGTATATCCTCATTTTGAATTCATGTATATCGTTGACATGTATTGATGGATCTTTTTGCGAACGATAGAAGTTATGCATTTATTGCTTTATATATATAAAAAAAAAAAAAAAAAAAAAAAAAAATCAAACCCAACCCTAGATATGGAACACAATACTTAGCGTGACTTGATGAGTTGTCGAAGTGGTCATATGAGCGTTACACAAATTAACACCCTCGATCAAGGTTACATATCTCGGTGATATGAGGGGTAAAATCACAGGAAAAACTAACACCCAATGTCACCATAGCCCAACTTATCAACATTTTAGGTTAACTCCTAAGAACAAGGGGGAGTCCTTGATATTGGTGAAAGATTTATGCAAATACTCAAACAACATAGAAATACCCTTCACAACAACCTATTTGCTAATACCAGTGCCTTATGGAGTCAAAACAATGAAGCATAAAATGACTTTATGAGAGGGTAGAAGTTGTAACACTTTATTATCACTTAGATTAGAAGCTTCAATATCTTACTACTATTATGTTAGAAAGAAAAACCAATAACACTTCAAAAATAGATGAAAAAACATCCAAACTTCAACTTACCATATAAGATGTACCTTAAGCATTAGGGTAAGGAACATACCTCAAGAGGGTAAAAAAAACACTAAATCAGATCTAGAAATGACTAATTAGATCTCATTTAATCCCTAACCAACCCTAAAAATAGATGGTGGACCCACTTAAACTCTTCCAATATATGCTCAATTCCCTTAGAGGCCAAACCTAGTCCTTATTCCAACTGTTTCAGTCCTTCAAAACTTGTTTGTTTTATTGTTTCATATGTTATAGTAGATCTAAAAATCGCATAAGAGCTAGTAAAACAATGGAAAATCTTAGAGATCAACCACAAGAAGGTGACACCCTCAAATATTCACCAAGAAACCTAGTGGGGCACACTTTTCCAGCAGATTGGTTGCTTCAAAATATAAATATTTTTTGGTTTTTTCAATTTTCTAATTTTTAGGGTTTTCACAATATAATATTTTTTGTATTTTTTAAGATATATACAACAGAATTTTGATAAAAAGTGAAGAATAGAAGGGGTTATACCATTATTCTTTACCCTAGGGTAAGAAGAGATCAAGATTAGTGACCCTTCTGAATTTGGCAATTCAATATTTACAAATTAGGGTAAAGACTAGTAACCCTAGATAGGTCAAAGTAGCCTTAGCCTAATTAGCGAAAATAAAGAACTCCAAGGCCCACTTATGGATATATCCTTTAAGAGGAAGGCCTCCTCAAACAATATTGCAATATGTAATAAAAATCCCTAATTTTCCATGCTTATGATCTCAAGAGCATTGCAAAACAAGAAAATTGAAATATATTACCAACATCCACCAAGAAAAGAGATAGAGAGATATTAGGTCCTTCCTTAGCCTTGAGTTATAACAACCATTCACATGGATCAAACTTGGGAAATATTGAAAACCCTATAACATATTAATTTATTCTTCATCAGAAGAGAACATGCCAAAAAGAGAGGTGCAATAGATTTGAGAGCTCATGTAAACCAAGAGAAAAAGTAAAATGATTATGCTTGATCCTTGGTTCTTGTTACAAATGAAAGTGGCGTGCTCTTAATTTATATGGATAAACCTAGCCTCTTTTAATTTTATATCCTACCTTACTAAAAGATAAAATATTTCAAAATTAGGGTTTGTCACCCACAAGCCATGGACTAAACATCATCAAGACATAAAATAATGATAAATTGATGCAAATGGATTAAACCGAGTGAGATGTTAAGCCTAAAGGAGGACATCATGCCCCAACTAACCCCAATGATGTGCTTTTCCCTCAATGCCATCATTTTTGGAAAGGTAAGGCCTTCTTCAAAGGATGATGTCATCATCATTTTTTCTCTTGGAGACCAAGAGGAGGGGTAAAGAATCAAAAGTAAGGACCAAGTAGACATGGATAAGATGTTCTAAAGTGGGTATGACAATCCTTACAAGTGTAATAACCTCTACATAGCATAAACATAAGTGTGTCTCGTAGCCCCTAATCCATGGGTTCATCCCAGGGTGCACTATACACCTACCTAGGGCATAGATTCCCAACAAGATGAGGGAATTCCACCGATCAAGGGGTAGTCAACAAAGCCACTACGCTAACACTCCTTGAAATGGGAACTAAGAGGACCTATCATGACTAGACTAAGGGTCTTGAGCCCTGCTAAACCAACACATTTTACATAATAAATCACTCTAGTGCATCTTGAAGGGCACATTTTAGACAATCGAAGGTGTAATGACTGGCTCCAACTACGGGACATGCACTTTTCTTGGGAGTGTATGAGAACCCCCTAGAATCTATTGGAACTTGTATACCTACACACACATATGAAAACAACTTCGTTAAATCCATCGTAGGTAGACACTTTAATCCTACCTTGTTCAAATCAAAATATGAAATGCATGAAAAAAAACACAACAAAATGCAATGCTAAAGTAAATAAAATGACACATCAAAATGATCATGCAAGAGATTATTGATCCTACCTACCTACTCTAATTATGATAACATGAATTATCTAAGTGAAATCATAACACTAGTGAATCCACCTCAACATATCATTCATGCTAGGGATTCTTCCCTTGTCTTTGGCAATAGTCGAAGCCAAGATCCCATTAATAATGGGATGAGTAGTTGTCATTACCTTAAGAGGAATAGGATTAGATGAAAAGAGGAAATATCGAACCTGGATACCTTTAAATTCCTACACTAAAGAAGGGACCCTTTCACAAGCCCCCTTTATCCAAACTTGGATAGTTCTCAATTAAAAACCATCATCATCATGGACCTAGTTACTAAACTTTGTTTGCTACCCCAAACAACTTTCAATACTAGCAATAAGATCTGAAAGGTATAGTTAGAAAAGAAAACTCAAATATTCCCTAGGGGAGGGCACACTTTTCTTCTCTAACACTACAATGAAACACCTTCGTGTTGTCCAAAACCTTCATTAATCTATTAAAAACATGGTTGAAGACGTTGGTTTAGATTCACCCTAGGGGAGGGTAAATCTGTTAGTGTAATATCCGTGATATAAGTTTCCATATGCAACCCTATACTTCACAATGGTGAGAAATCATGATTGAACCACATCTTGAGACATCTCATAGAAGGTTGATTTTCCAAGGTCTTGAAAAGTTGCAAATTTCTCATTGGAAGAACCATTTACGAGCTCTCCAACAAATTTCCAATAATCCATACCCATATCATGCTCATCAGGAAAATGCACATCATTGCATCCATGGGAAACATCTTCAACAACAAAAAGATCCTCAAACTTATCATCCTCAAAATATTCATTGCTAAGAGAAAATGAGAGAAGAAGACTCACCAAAGCCTCAACATGAAGAGAGCATGACGAATCATCAACCACACTTTCGTCAACCATGTTTTGAATACCCCCTTTAATGGGTAATGGATCTCCAACAAGAGATCCTTCATTTTCTTCTTCATGTTCATGATTTTCTTTGACAAAACCCTCTTAATGTTGTTCCAAATTTGCATAACAATTCAGCTTTGGTTGATCCCAATTGAAAACGTATTCACTTCCATAAGGTGGGAAATGATAATGAACATATTCCTTGGAACATGTGTGACATAAAGGCTCAAGTACAACATTCCCATACATTGAAGAGTCATATATGGGAGGACCAAGAAACCTCCAATAATAATTTTTTTTTTCTTCATGAAAAGAAATCATGCCACTTTCTTCTAAAATGACCAAGGAATCATATGAATCTTCCAACCAATGATAAGGAGAGCTTACCCATGGGGGGTTCACATAATGAAATTGTTACACAGCATGATCATTAAGATGATATTAAAGAATATCCCTAATTTCACTAAATATTGGAAAATGCATCCTGAAATTGTATTGTTGAACCCCCCTCCCAATATTCCTTTCCAATTAAGAAAACCCTTAGTTTCATGAGATATTGTAGGTATCCATTTTTATCAACCCATTTTTAACACCCCCTTTCTATAATATTATCAAGTTGCAACAAACAGGAGCCCTAACACATCTTGTTTTTTGTAACTAGGGGAATCAACAACTGGATACTGGGCTAGTACTCACGTGACACGGGGTCCAGGGATCCAATCGCACTACCACTATACCCCTAGGTGCCCCACAACCACCCGTAAACATGGGACACGCGTAAGCCTGGGTGTGATTTGAACTCATGACCTCTATTTAAAACATGCGACTTCATATCAAGCGAATCACCAATGAGCCACACCAGTGTGGGACCCTAACACATCTTGTTATAAGAAGAAAAGATGTTAAATAAAATAATAGTATAATGTTAATAGTGATCCCACTAGGATTGCAGGGGCAATTGATCAATTTGTAGCATTGGATAGTGGAAGACCCAATGAAATAGTACTGGGGAAGACAAAATGCGTAAGAGGAAACCTAGTCAAGAGATCAAAATAACAAAGAGTGTAAAACAATGATAGTCCAATATGGTTAGTAAAATGCTTAGAAAATATGAGAAATTCAGATGTTTCGCACCACAACCTTCCAATCTACCAATTATATATGTAAATACAAATATAGCCATAGAGAGCTCATGTTTTCTATAAGGTTATTAAATTAAACTCCATAAAATTGCAAAATTGAAACCCTTTTGTAGATGGACTCCCCTACCTTCCTATCAAAACAAACATCATTGATGTTTGAACCCAAATGAACATATAAAAATTCCTTTTACTTTTCAATAACACCACATGATCATGTGCATAACTTAGATTTGGGTCATTCACAAGATCAAATGAATTGCCTCCGCTTCGTCTACATTTATTCTTGCAATCAAGGGAATTAACAACATTTAGTTACATTTTCTTGGGTTATATATAGTTTTTTTAATATTTACAAGAGAGAGAAAAATCTCCATTGTTAGGTTTCAAGCATACAATAGTTATAAATATGCACAGATGGTGAAACTTATATGATACCATTTCATGGTAACGATAACACATAGGGTATGTAAATAAGGATTTATATTTTCATCTATGTTCATGTCAGTTCCAATACAATATTAAGATGGATACATTGCATATAAGAATTGAAATTAAAATTATGAATGCGACAAATATAACTCAATCTAACAATTGTTCCTAACTCGCAATGTGAAAATATTAAAGAAGAATACAAAAAGTTGAAAGAGATAATTAGTTAAGAAACATTGATCTAACTTTTATTGGTTCCAATGTGCCAAGAAAGATTGATCTCACTTTTCTTGGTTTTCATGGAGCAAGGTTTAATTGAATCTCAATGCCCACTAAAATCCCAACCTAAAAAATGAAGAGTTAAATCTTTTACTTGAATGCCTACAAAAAATACAATAGAATTGTTCAAGTCTGTAACCCCTGATCAGCTACATCTCTTAACTTAAAGATGAAAAACAATATATCACCAATTCAAACCAAGCCTAAATAAGCTATTAAATGAAGATTTCTCAAGGCCAATAATCCAAAGAGACTTCCATTGATATTATCATTGGTACACTATATCATATTTATGCAAAACTTAGGATCATAAGCAATATCAAATAAAAATGGAGGGTCCTTAAGTTTTAGGTGGTATGAATTGATCCCATTATTTAGAGGTATGAATCCATCCCACGATTTGGAGTTTATTCCTCAGCACACCCAATTAATATAACCCCCAATATTTATATTATTATGTTAAATTAAAAAAACCCATTGACCCCTTAATACGGGGCAATATATTTTTGAGATTTTCAAGAGTATTCAAACCCCCAATACGAATGGATGTGATATGATATTGCCTCACTAGTGAACCCCTTGTGAGCTTACCATTTCTTCCTAACTTTATTCAATTAGGATTTCTTGGTATGCATGTCCTTCCTCTTTTAGCTTAGGGCTAAATATGTCTTCTTCCTTAACTTCCTTGACAAAATATTCACCCAAAGATTGCTCAACAATGGATTTATCACGAGAGATTTCTAGGGGTTGATCTTTGTCACAAAATTATTTGACAATATCTCCATCCTCAAGAAATTGACTATATTGGTGAAATATATATTCAATCATTCAAACAACACACAAATAGACTTCACAAGCAACCTCTTTGCTAATACCAGTGCCTTATGGAGTCAAAACAATAAGCATATAATTACATTAGGAGAGGGTAGAAGTTATAACACTTTATTATCACTTTCAAGATTAATATCTTCAATATATTACTACTATTATGGTAGAAAAACAACCAATAACACTTCAAAAATAGATGAAAAAACATCCAAACTTAAACTTACCATATAAGATGTACCTTGAACATTTGGGTAAGGGACATACCTCAAGAGGGTAAAAGGGACACTAAATCAGATATGGAAATGACTAACCATATCTGGTTTAAGCCCTAAGCATCCCTAAAAATAGATGGTGGACCCACTTAAAATATTCCAATAGATGCTCAACCCCCTCATAGGTCAAACCTAGGCCTTTGGAACTTGTTTATTTTACTGTTGTACATGTTATATCAGATCTAAAAAATGGCACACCAGTTAGCACAACAACGGTAAATCTCACAAATCAACTGCAAGAAGGTGATGCCCTCAAAGGTTCATCGAGAAACCTAGGGGGTGAACTTTTTGTTAAATATAGAACATCAGGAGACATTCTCCAAACCAATCTTGTGTGGCCAAGATTGATCCTCCCGTATAGAGGTGAGCACTTTGATTTCCTTCTGTGTAAAGGTTATTACTCTTGTATTAAGAGCTAATTGATCAAAGTAACGATGTTGTAAATTCTTGTTGGAGAAGACTCTAGACTTGTGTGTCAAGTCATGATTCTAATGTGAATCTTTCGTATAAAGGTATCCATGAGATGGACCTCCCATATAGTGGTCTACCTTCTGTATAAAGTTCATGCTTTACTTGTTAAAAGCATTTAATGTTGCGTGATATATTATTAACCATGATCACCAGATTGCTATTAAGTCTCCTTTAGAGATTGATCACCTCTAAAGTGAATTACTTTAGCATATGATCATTTGGTCCTGAATAATATAATATGATCACAACATCCGATAATTCTTCTTAGTATAATGTAATGTGATGGATAATTAAAGTTAGCGCATATTGACCATGTAGTAAAAGATAAAGAAATAAAAGATAAAGCATAGAGATCAAGATAATTTGAAATTTTCCATGCAGACACTTCAACTAATTAAAGATAACTTGAATTATTAAAGATTGATTTATAAAGATTCATTTAAGTATCAATGCTTTAGTTAAAGCATCAGTTAAATATATGCCTCAGTTAAATAAAGAACTCACAGTGGTTACTTCACATAAATCAGTGAACATGATTTCAATTAACTAAGTGTTAAATAAAAAGGACTAGTTAACTAAAGTGTTTTCACTTTAGTTAAACTAAAAGACGACACTTCAGTTAGAGAGATTTAACCAAGTGACAGCAAAGAAGATCTAGTTAACTAAGTGGGCAAGCTTTTAGTTAAAAGGTGAGTTCATCCTAAGTGTCAGTTCAGTAAGATAAAGCACTACATGAGAAGTGGGGTGCACCTCTGCATGCAAGATTAATACATCCAGTTTGAGGGCAAGTTCATCCTGAAGTTAGAAGTTAAAAATAGAAGAGAAAAATGTATAAATATGTTATATGGGATTGATGAATCCAACGTGAAGCAAATTCTCTTCTCTATTGAAGGCAAGGCACTTCTCTTTGCGCAGGGTATTGTTCGTGCTTGTTATTGTTGTGCTAGAACACATATGATTGATCTCTCTTCTCTATTGCTTCTGTATCTTCATAAAGAGTGTTTGATGATCTCTTATCTTCTGAAAGAAATCTGCTATGTTGTAAAAGAAAGCATTCTCTGATATCCATTATATTATACTGAGAATAATTTTTGGGGTTTTTGTTCTCCTAATTTTGAGGATTACTCTATGAGATGGGTAAATTTTTTGCACCAAAGGAGTAATGAGTACAATTAAAAAAGGAGGCTCACACCTCCAAGTTTGTTGGTCATTTTTTTGTCAGAAAGACCATGGATAACTTGCAGAGATATGTTTATTGGACCAATATGAAAGAAGAAGTAGTTAAACTAATCAGAGGCTGTAACTTATTTTGTACAAGTAATCCTAGTAATAGGAAACAAAGACTATATATTCCACTTCTAGTCCCTATGAGACCATGGGAAATCATGTCCATAGAGTTTATCGGTTGTTTATCAGGGATAACGAGAGGGTGTGACTATCTATATGTGGTAGTGGAAAATTTTAGCAAGATATGTGTTTTGATTACTTGTAAGAAGGCCATGAAAGGACAATAAGTTGCAAGCTTATTCTTTGAAATGGTCTGGGTGCACTTTGGAATTACAAGGAGCATCATTTTTAATAAAGATACTATATTTCTCATTGTATTTTGGACATCACTATGGGAGAACTTGGACACCAAATCAAAGATATCCATTTCCTTTCTCCCACAAGCTGATGGTTAAATAGAGGTTGGAAATCAGACTTTGTTTAGCTTTTGAGAGGTTAAAATCAAAAGCATCTAAGGATTTGGGATGAAAAATTTATTCACATCAAGCATTCTTATAATGGAGTTTTCCACACTTCCATCAATAAGTCTTATTTTGAAATTTGTTCTAGATGTTTTCCACCATCACCATATTGTATATGGACAATCTGAAGCAAGGGAAACAACCTGAAGGGATGCATCTAAGGCAACAAAGTTCATAACAAGATAAGGTAAATGCATTTCCCAGCTCAAGAGAAACTGAAGAAACCTTGGGAGAAATACAAATCTAGGCATGATAAACATAGGATTGAAAAGATTTTCCAAGTAGGAGATAGAGCATGGTTACAGCTTAATAAGGAAATGTTACACGGACCGAAGAATAATATCAAATCCTTAAGATATGGACCTTTACAAATATTAGAAAAGGTAGGAGACAATGCTTAATTGCATATTCAATATTGCACCTTATATGTGCAGTTACTTAATAGTAAATGTAGAGAACCCAAAATACTAAGTGTCATCCATTCTCGATGAGGATGAAGAGGGTTGAGGATCAAGTATTTCCTTCCAGTGAAGAGTTGGAACACGATGCATATGGAAAATTACCAAAGAATGTGACTATGTAGAAGAAGATCAAAATGAATTGAAGAGGTCAACAAGAAATTCAAGAAGTGTGGTTAAAGGGTTAACTACTAGGCAAGGCCAAATGGTACTCCAAAAAGAAAGTTGTGGAATTGTTTACTCATCTCCTTCAAAACTGAAACTTTTGGAAACCAAAAGACTCCAAAAATGGGGAGGGATGTTCCAAAATGAATATACATAGGTACCATATGAATATATTGATACTCTAGATGGGTGATATTAGAATTTGGTATATCTAGAAAGATGGTGTTTATTTTTTCAAATTCATGTCATCAAATTCTGATGCATTTTTTAGGACCTTAACAATATTTTTAGACCTATGATGTCCTACATTTGATGTGGTAAAATATAATCCTTTACATCATACATTATTCTCACATGTACCTTTAAAACAAGTTATTGTTTCCACAAAACAAAATTTGTATGGGAAATCTCAATCCACAACAAGGTAACACTTAATCCAAATAATCCCCACATGTCCAAGTGGTGACTATGTCAGCGCACCATAGTTTGAATATTAAAATTTATTAACATGGGACCACTAGAGACTTCTAGGAGCATGATGTAGTTTCCAAGCATATTTTTAAACCCCATACCAAAACTTAACCCTAATTCTAGCTATCATAAACCTAGCAAAAGAAGGAAAGAGGGTTCACTTTTCACTAGTCATTAACAGTTCCATTGTATGAGCAAGTCTTTGGAGGAGGTGCTAACATAGAATAGATACATAACCATATTGTAGAGGATAATAAAACAATTGAAAGAGGAGTAGAGTCATGTGTACTTCCTTGAACAATAGTTTGTCCTCTTGTCCTCATCCCGAAATTGACACATCGCTTATTAACTGCACATTATTGAAAATAAAGCAACCTACTTGTGCCAAATGAACTAATTAAGTTAAATATAAAATTACCTATAAAAATAAATATATACATATGTATAATGAAATCAAATATACAACAAAATCAAGTAAAATGAAATATCCAATGAAGCCACTGAAGCATTTTCAACCCTGCAAAAATGACAAAATTTCGAATTAGCAACCAGAAATGATATGTCAATAAGAGAAAAATAAAAAGAAATCTACCATTCTTACCACTTGAAATTCTATTTACATGTAATGATCAGACAAATTTACCAATTTCAGAAATTCTTTTAAGATAAGAATCTTCGAGCCATTCCGCAATCCTGTCATGGAAATCCGAATGCAAAATATGGCCTAACAACATGAAATCCATATGTGGAAAATATACCTTAGGAGAATCAACTTGAAGAATCAAATTACTAGTGCTAGTCATGTACTAACAACTAGAAGAATTGGTTTCAAATACAGAGTAGGATCATGAAATGATGTTATAGGTGAATAAATTGGCAGTGGCCTAATATCGAAAGAAGTAATCTCGTTAAAAGGGTCAACAAGTAAAGGTGAATCAATTGAAAAAGATGCAAGTATTTGGTGATCACAAGTTATAGGAAAATTTTCGACAAAGATTTTATTATCACCAATAAAATTAGATCCCTCATATAAGTCATTCTGATGAGAACAAGCATATTTAGTTTCAACAAAAATTGGTGTGTTGATCTCATCAAAAATTGGTTGACTATAACTTTCTTGCGATGAACCCTCTTTCTCTTTAAAAGATTGTATCGGATGACAATCTAATAATGAAATATATCCTAATCCCTCAACTTCATGCTTAATAAGTGAATCATCAATGATAGATATCTCATAAAAAATGTGATTTTGAAGGCATATAGTTAGGTAAATTGGATGGAATCTCATGCATATCAAAATCAGAAAATAAGTCAGGATAAATAGAAAAGTAAGAATTAGAAATGAGGAAATTAAAAGAGTCTCTCAACTTAGAGAAATCATTAATATTTAAATTTCCAAACTATAGCTCTTTTATTACCTAATCATTTTCAACATAATTTGGTGATGTTTTGAGATCAAGATCAATTGATAATCCTTCATGTAAATCAAAACTTTTATTAACATGCTCTTGAAAATTATCAATCTCTTCTCCTGAACAACATCTAGTCGGGTGATTAAGATTCATGTCATCTTCCCCAACCTGTTCTATTGAAGTACCATAATACATAAAATTATTATTAACATATTTGTGTTCATTGATAATTGAATCAAAAGAAGAATTAGTACAAAAATCAGAAAATAATGAACATATAGTTTGCTTTATAATTAATTCATCTTGATCTATTTTCGTAATAATAACATCAGAAAATTGTTGCTCGTTAAGATAATCAACTTCCCAATCAGTATAAATAAATTCATCCTTAATATGTTTTTCCCCATTTGATTCCTTAATATATATATGTTCAAGATTTTGTATAAAAGAAGTATGCCTCTCTCCTCCGAGAAGTAATGATGGAGAATAATAAGGAGAGGACAACTCTTCTACTTGAATCTTCTCACTTTGGGGTTGGGTAGAACTTATAGAAATATCTGAATTAATGATATGGGAGGAAGTTCCTTGGAGGGTTGGTAAATGATTTATTGAAATATCCTTTTGACAAGCGTATTGAATAAGAGGAGCATGAGAGTTCAAAAGGTCAAATTCCGAAGGTAAATCAGCGATATGAAATTTGCAAAGGATATGAGAAAGTCTAACTGAAAATTCTTGTGGAGGCTCACCTTTCTTCCTTCAAAGAGCCCGCAATTCACTGCATAGTTTATTAGTATCGTAATCCTTGGAAGTATCTAAAAATTCACGTGCAAATTGAAACCATGTAAAAAATAAATTAGGTGGAAAATTTTCCAACCAGTATTTGATTCGTCCTTTGAGAGTAAGGGAAAATAACTTGCATGTAGCACTAAGATAAAAAATCTTATGTTTGTTATATTTACACAAAAACTTCTAGATGTGTTTTCTTGAAGATATATTGCCTTCACCATCAAATTCAAGTTTCGAAAAGAGGTTGACTGTCTCATTGGGAATGTTGACTAATGTAAAACTAAAAAATGATTCCCAAACAGGAATTTGGGCATGAGCCATGAATGATAAACAATCAAGATAAATTGAATCTTAAAATGGCTAGCTTGTCGTCTAACCCCTTAAGCATATATGTGACGACTAAAAGAATAAAATAATAAAACTGAAATACTAGAGCTGGAGGATAAATGGTTACTGAAATAATAAAAGTTAAAATAACACCACCTATTTATCTTCAGGACCTCCTTCTAGAACCATTTGTTGGCCGAATTTTCTGACTAAGGCCAACTTAGGATAATCAACCCACACAAGTCGCTTAACACAACTTCTGGTGTGTTTGAACTAGTTGATTCTCGTAGGTTATGGTCCTGCTACCATCTAATTTTTTTATCTCTTAAGGAGAGTCTCAAAAAAGTCTTCTTAAAAACTACCTGACAAATAAAGAATTATCTAACTTTAAAAGAAACTGTCTATTTAACAGCTGTTAAACTAGTAATAACTATTTTGTCTATGAACTAAGCTAACCTGTCTTGGCCAAAAGTTGTTCTAATTATTACTATCACTTGTTACACTGTAAAACAAGGGTTTTGAATATATGACATATTATGAGAGAAATCTCATATAACATAACATAATCCCAATAATAAGAAGTAAATTACAGTCATAAGTTTAAAAGAAATAATAATAAATTATTATTATAGAAAACACATGTATTGTTACATAAACAACAAGTAATATCATGCTCAAAATATGAAACTTTATAATAATTATTACCATCGAAATACCTACGCAAATAGATAGTTAGATAAGTAATGCATTTAAATAAGGATGCAAAGGTCAAATTAGATAATTAAAACTATGTATAGATAACATGAAACATCATGTAATCAGAGACTAAACATGTGTGCATTCGAAAAAATATGAGTAATCAATATAACATAACAAAGTGTGTTTCCAAATAAAAAGCATAAAAGAACTGTAAGAAGAGTTGATATTTATATAACTGTATCTGAAAAACTTAAATCACAATGATACCAGTTTTCAGGATGTTTCTCAGAGTAGTATGCCAAAACAAATATAGTCAGGACACATGATTCTGCTCCAAAATTACGAAAATGTTGCAACTCTATATGACAACCTTTTTTCTCTCTCTATTCGAATCCATAGAAGAAATCAATACAAAATTTCTGTGAAAAAAATTCCATGGATCTTCTACAGAGCCTCCTCCCCCTCCCAATGTAGGGTGCTTCTATGGTTTAAATAGACAATGAAAACAAACAGAAACTGAATTGAATCTCCTTGTTGATCGCAACTGAATTGATATTTCAATGACAAGTGAACGATCTCTTTTCAAACTTAAGATGACTCCATACTCCTCAAAAGTGTGTTAATAGAATTGGTGTACTAACCTCCTCCTCAACGGGGGAAATTAGTAAGTAAAATGACACGTTTAATTTCCTTTGAATGCATTGGCAAATTCTTGTATTATTTACTTAGCATGAGTTGCATTTGATAGTCATCTTTATTTTATTTTTCACTAATTGATATCATAACCTGCAAAATACAAATCGTTAAAATAATCTAGCATTATATACCTTTATGTCGTGCGTGTTTTATGTCATAGTTGTAAGAATTAAAGTAATTGAAATTCACACGACAGAAGTAAGTTGAGACTTATCCCTTCAAACTCCAAAAGCGTGATGTCATATTGCTTTAATATTATATGCAACCATTTGTATTTGAGAATGAATAAAGTTGTGAACGTGTCTTCTTATTCATAAAGATAAGAATTATGAGTGAAGATTTATGAAATCATACATGATTTATAAAAGACATAAGGCTTTGATTGACCTTTAATTATCATGACCAAACCAACTATATTGATATGGATAAATAATTATCATAGTTTATAAAAAAAATACTATAAGAACAAAATAATGATTAAATAATGGTTGCTTTCATCAAAATTATATAGGTACATTATTGTTTTTTTATTTTTTATTTTAACAGAAATGTGTATTGTATAAAAAAAAGCCATGGTTATGAACCAAATCAACAGATTACAATTGAAGCCAAATTGGCCTGAGGGATCCTTTATTGTATGAGAATTCAATTGAGAGTACGAATGCCTAACTTCAGCTGAAGGATTGCTTGCTTAGTAAGCTTATTGCATTGGGCCGAATTGAAAAAAAAAAATGTTGTATGAGCTGATGTTTACTGAAAAGAACAAATCTGCGAGCTGAAATGCTGTAGAAGAAATTTATGAAGAAGTGTTAAGTCTCTTCCTGTCGAGTGTCTGAGCCATACTTCCACCATAATTAAAGAAAACTGTGTTGAATGTTTCCATAATGGCGATCATAAAACTTTCTGAAGACTGCGTTTAGAATCTTCTTCACCTATTAAAACTGGAAAACATGCTTGAATGTTTGCTGGAAAACTTGCTTGAATGTTTTATGAGATAGATGCCGAGAGAGATGCCGTAGTAATGCTACTGTGGATGACAGGTTTCTAGTTGCTCTACCTCAATTGAAGTGTATCGGTCGAGAAGACTCATTTTTCTTGGAGCTCAGAATGCTTTGCACATACTATGAATCAATGCTAAAGTTGCGAGGAGGGAATTGGAATTGCACATTCTAATAGTCTTCTCTGTCACATTTGGAATTTCAAAATCTCTGATTCTTTTGGGAGAATCTAGACTTAAGGAATATGATGAGCTTCAGTTACTATATCAGATAGTTTCACATTGCCTTGGCTAAGTCTGGTTGCTCCATTAGCTTCAATGTCATCTTCCTTATTTAAGCTTCTTAATATATGATAAGCTTTGAAATTTGTGAAGGTGCTCGAGATTTGTCAGATTCTTTCACTGATTCGACTGAGAGAAAGGTCGTTGGGAGTGGTATTAATGTTGAGAGCTCTGATGATAATCATTGAATCTCCAAATAATTGAAGGTTGTCAATTCTGTGTTCTTTGGCAAGATGGCATCCTTTCATCAAGGCCATTGCTTCTGCTATGTTATTTGAGCAGGTGCCAAGGCCCCAACTATACTTCAGTCTCATCGATCCTTCTCTAGTCCAGAAGACTCCCTCAGCTCCGGCTGCACCGGGGTTATTTTTGGAGGCTCCGTCGAAATGTAGGCTATCTGTATCCTGGTTATTTCCCCATTTATGGAAATCAAGATTTGTGAGTCTGATGTGCCAAGCAGGTTGATGTCTCTGGAGGGGCTCAATGCTAGGGTGAGGGGAGGTGACTCCTATCCATCGCAATTCTCCATTGCTAAGGTTTGCATCATACTTTTGTTTAGAGATATTGAGACACTCAATCAGCAAACCTTTTGCTTGGCTAGCGATTTGTAAGGGGGTGCAGTTCTTGTCTTGGAAAATGGCATTTTTTCTTGCTATCCATATTTTCCAGCAAGCGAATTTTGGCATGGAGATCCAAAGATGATACCAGAGTTTTTTATTGGAGAGAGGGGCAGGATAGAAGGAGTTCCACTCTTTAAAAAGCTGGGTGATTGAGCTAAAGTTATGCAAGGTGAGATTGAGAGCAAGCAGCAGAAGATTCCAGACAGTCTTGGCAATATGACACTCCAGAAATAGATGGTTGATAGTTTCTAGATTACTCTGGCAGAGGGGGCACCTAAAAGTCCCATGGAATCCTCTCTTACTAAGATTGTCTCCAGTGAGGACTTTGCAGTGGATTAAAGTCCAGGTGAAAAAATTGATTTTAGGTAGTCCAAAGGGGTCCCATACCCACTTTCAAAGATCTTTTCTAGCTTCATCATGAATATGTAGAGCTTTGTAACCGAGAACTGCTATGTAAGAGCCTGTATGGCCCCAACCCCGCTCGTCTCTAGCCATTAGATGTAAGGGGGAACATCCTTTCAGGATTTCGATAAGCTTGGCTTTGGCTATCTCAAGATGTGGTGGTATGACTACATTTTTCCAGCTCTGCCAGTTGCCATGCGTGTCCCATGTGCTAAAATATTTAAGAGTATTGATCCCATGCTGAGAGAGTCGGGCTGCTATATTTTGTAGCTCGTGAATATTTTGAAGTGGATCATTGTATATTATTTTGTCGAAAAATGTGTCTATTTTCCTTCTGTTGCCTGGTACCCAATATAGATCTTTTGTGAAAAACTCCCATGTTGCTTTGCATAATGTCCAAGTGCTGGTACCTTTGGATGTTGGCTTGTGATCTAGACATCGTAAATTTGTCCCATTTAAATATTTCTTCGTGAAAACCTAACTAACTTGATGGCATTTTCTATGTAGAATTTTCCAAAGTAGCTTACCACCCAAAGCCAAGTTTGCAAGGCGTGGGTCATGAATTTGAAGGCCTCCCGAGGCTTTCGGCTGCTTGATGGCCTCCCAATTCACTAAGTGAAATCTGTTGTCATTGTTTTTCCAACTGGACGAAAGGAAGTCTCTCATTAATTTACTAATCTGATCTGTTGTTCCTTTTGGAGCTAGGGGGGTAGAAAAATGGTAGATAAGAGAGGTGGCTAGAATAGAGTTTACTAAGATCAACTTTCCCGCCTTCCAAAGCCATTGGCATCCCCATCTTCTGATTCTTCTTTTTATTTTGTTGAGCGTGTCATCCCATTTTCCACCATTTGAGTTTCCATAAGTGATAGGGAGGCCAAGATAGATGAATTTTTCCAAGTGGGTGTGGACATTGATGCCAAGAATTCTCTTGATATTGGCCGCAACTCTGTTGTTGAGGTTCCAGTTGTAGACTGCACTTTTATGCAAATTAATCTTGCCTCCGGAGGCATTTGCAGTACATATTCAAATTGCGCTTAAAATTCTGAGCTATGATGGAGGAGGATCCACCCAAAAAAAAGGAGTCATCGGCAATAAGGGTATGGTTGAGTGGGTGGGAATCAACGGTCAAATGGAGACTGGGGAGGGAGCCATTGAGAAGATCATGGTTTAATTTTCGACTGAGTGAATCTGCCAAGATGATATACAGGAAAGGGGAGAGCGGGAATCCTTTCCTAATGCCACGGGAAGCTTGGAAGAAAGCAGCAGGGCGACCATTGATTAAAGGAGCAATCCACGGGTTGCTAATGCATGCGAAGGTCTAGCTGATGAAGGTTTCATCGAATCCGATGCGAGCCATGATTTTAAAGAGGAAGGAGTGCTTGACACGGTCAAATACATTGGCCATATCAAGCTTGATTAACATACCTTTTTCCTTTCTGGATTTGTTGGAATGTATAGCTTCTTGGACGAGTATGACGTTGTCAAGTATTTGTCTCCCTTCCAGAAAGCCTCCTTGATTGTCAGAAATGATATTGTTGAGAAAAGGCTTCATATGATTCGCCAACATATTGGCTATGATTTTGTAAGAAGATCTGCATAATTAAATCGGCCTGTATCTGCTGAATGAGCTGGGACTGGTTTCTTTCGGGATGAGGGAGAGGAATGTGCTGTTAGTGGCTCCACCAATGTTTTACTTAGAGTGGAAATTTTTAACCATTCTCATAAAATATTTATTTATGTACTTCCAGCATGATTTATAAAAATGAATCGAGAGCCCATCGGGGCCCAGCACATTATCAGCTTCGAAAGAGTGGATCGTGTTGATCACTTCTTGCTCTATGAAAGGTTTAGTGATATTACGATTTTCATCAGGTGAAATACTGATAGGAATATGCTCCAACAGAGTGAGCTCGTTTTCTCCATCATTTCTATCCTCTTCAGCGAATAGCTTGGAGAAATGGGTGTGTGCTGCATTTTTAATATTGGAGTTTCCTGTATAAATCATGCCATCCTCACCTCTGATTACAGCAATATGGTTGAATGCTTGTCTGAGCTTGAATTGCTGGTGGAAATACTTGGTGTTCTTATCACCCGATTTGAGCCAAGTACTCCTTGACTTCAGCCTCCAGTAATCTTTTTCAGATCGAAAGGCCTGATAAATTTTGGTTTGCTCCATAGATTCTTCGTGCAGCATGAAAGGTTTCACATGGTGTTTTTCTATGGCGGATTGGATGTCTTCAAGTTTACCCACGACCTTCTTTCTAAGGTATGCCGCGGTTGGGAAAATGGTTTTGGCCTAGATTTTAAGAGTAGCTTTGGCATTTTTTAGTTTTTGTTCCCAAACATGATAAGGAGAGCCCATGTTCAAGCCACTGGGGACTGAACCTGAAGGGGACAGGTCCGAGACCCTCGATGTCATTAAATGAGAGCTGGATAGGTTTATGGTCTAAGGTGATATTGACTAAAATGCTAGAGGATATTATTTGGGTATTGGACAGAAGGCTGCAATGCACTAGAAATTTGTCCAGTCTAGGCATGATGTTTCCCTTGCCAAGACGCTTATTGGACCATGTGTATTTCCCTTTTTTGGGCTTGATATCTATGAGATCCCATTTCTGGATTAGGGCTTCAACCTGTGCTTTGAAGAAATAATTACCATTGAGGCCACCTTTCTTTTCAGTGTTGGAGAGTGTGATGTTCATATATCCAGCTATAATGATATTTTGAGGATTATAGGCATCCAGAAAAACATCGAGGAGACTCCAGCAGTCTTTTTTCTTAGAGTATAGATTTGGTACAAACATGTTGAAAATGGTGATCTGCTTGTTGCTCTTCAAATGGGTGTGTTCAGTGAAAATCCAATGTCGAGTAGCGAAGTGGTTGTGGAGCTGGAACTGAGGACCATAGTGTTGCCAGACCGCCAGAAGCTCCTCTAGCACTGACTGCATAACCTGCATTTTTATTCTAGTGTTCTTTTCCAGTGTCTAAGACTGTGTTATCATCGAGTTTGGTCTCCTGGATTAAAAGAAGATCTGGCATGTCGCTTCTCTATAAATATTTAATGGCTTCAATTTTGCATGGATTGCCTAGACCTCTGCAATTCTAGGAGACCAACTTCATCATTTAGGTATATAAATGGAGGAGAGTGTTCCTCCAGCTATGTCTCTGTATTTTTTCCTTGCTATGCTGGCTCTAGTATTTCTGCTGAAGACCATATCTATTGTTGCTTGGGATCCTTGGACTTTCTCCCGCTCAGCTTCTTCTTCCCTTAGGTCTTTAGTGGATTTACGACCTAGTTTTTTGGAAAATTTATCTATAGGTTCTTCTAATGAGGAAGGGGAGCCTGGGGGTCTCAGTTTAGTGATTTCAACGTATGAGGGAGCATCTTTTATCAGGGTAGAACTGAGGGGGTTGGGGCTATTCTGAGCTGGGGGAATCATAGGGTTTTCAGGGGCAAGAGGAGATGCTTGAGTGACTTGATGTTCACGTATTTCTCCTTCTTCTTCAACCTCAGGGTTGTCATTGATCTCACATGTTTCCAGGACTTTGAAGCTGTTCCTGCTGGTCGAGGCCGATGGATCTTGTTGTTGCTGATCTCTTTTCTGTTTATTTAGACTTTGTGGGTGGGATCTCGCACCTGATTTGGTATTTTTTTGGATGTTTATCCATTGATATTTTTTCCCATCCGATTCAGGATCTGTTGGCTTCTTTTTGCATGATCGGGCGAAATGGCTGTATTCGTGGCAGAATGTGCATTTGAAGGGGATCTGTTCATAGTCGATTTCTTAAATGTGTGACCAATTTGCTACAGTAAGATTTATAGCTTCCGACAGGTCATGTTCTAAATCTACTTCGACACAAATTCGTGCACATGAGTATTGATCTTTCCAATCAACTTTTTCAATGTATTTACCCAAGGCATTTTCGATGGCTTCGAGGGATTTTGTGTTCCAGTAGTGTAAGGGTAAGTGGGGAAGCCTCAACCAGACAGGGACTACTGAGGGGATTTCAAGCGAAGGGTCAAAGTTCGGAGTCCATATGTTCATGTAGAGCCCTTGCAGTCCCATAAAGTAGGTTCCGTTCCTGAAAATGAGCTCGCGATCCTGTTTGCATTTGAAGATGAAAGCGAAGTATCCTTTACCCAAGAAGATGATTTCACATCTTTTGTGATCAGGGGTCTCCAATTTTTCTGGACCCAGTTTTCAGTGGACTTAAGAGAAGGCCATAAGCCTGTGAACTAACCAATTAGAGCCCATTCCGATAGATTGAGTGTTGTCCTGCAGGGTAAATCCACTGGAAGTGCTACATTCAATATTTCATTGAGTTTTTTCATGAATTTTTGTTGAGAAGAAGAAAGAGGCCTCTTGCCTTGGGCCGCTAAAAGCTTGAGAAAGTTAGCAAGGTCGGGGGGGGGGGGGGGGGCTTTCAGCTTTCAAGTCCATTGGAGGCCAAGCCCTAGAAGAGGGTGGAGGAGGAGAGGAGAGAATCCAGGATGGAGCGTGAGGGGAAGAAAGTTAAGGCAGGAAGGAAGGCCATCATGGGAGGAAAGGGAGGAATGGAGGGCCAGGGGCCAGCCATAGACAAGGAAGAATGGACAAGGAATCACCACGCAGCCAAGGGGTCGAGCACACAACAACAAATCACCACGCAGCCAAGGGGTCGAGCACACAGCAACAAATCACCACGCAGCCAAGGGGATGAGCACGTAGTTGTGGAGGGGATTTATGGCACCATTGAGTTTTATGGATTATGGGTAGAACAAGAGGACTTAGAGCCAAATTTTAGGCATACCCTTGTGGGAATTAACGATCCTCTTCAGAACACTATTGTTTTTTTAGAAAATGATCATGTGGCTTAGAAAATTTACAAAAGGTAAGACCTTATTATATTAATATACCACAAATACATTTATCTAAACAAAGAATAAAATTCATTTGCCAGAAACAACCAAGCCATATTCAAAATTATGATTATTAACACCTTTTGTATTTTCAGAATATGTTTTAAAATATGCAACAGAAAGGTAAGTCTTACCCAAAAATGATTTACATTTGTCCTAAAAATTATAGAATTAATAAAGGACAAGATTTTAATCAAATTTTCAAGACCGACAAAATTAGATGCACCATTAAAATTTTGAGAACAAAAGAGCATGATTTCAATATTTGATATCTACTCTTTCAAGATGTAAATATAATCTAAAATTGAGCTTCGAATTAAATAATGTGAATGTGTCAAAATACCCAAAATATCATTGATGCACCGAAGACCAGAATATTGGCGAGGTTGTCAAAAGATGGAACTGATTCAAATAATCCAAACCAAAGAAATAAGAAATGCCAGCATCGATGAGCAACCGTAAATCCAAAATATATAGACAACAAAGATTGTCAAATCACCAAATCCTAATGCCATGGAAAATATTTTAAAGAACAAGCAGTGTAAAAAATGAAGGATCAAAGAAAGAAAACCAAGAAACCACCTACCAAACCAAGGAAGATAAGATGAAGGAAAACTAAAAGCAAATATTTACAAAATTCTAATGGAAGGCCTCTTTATCTGTGAGAAGAGTCAAGGGGATTTGTTGGGGGGCCAATAGGTACACAGACTCAGATTGGGCTGGAAGTGCTGAAGATAGGAAAAATCACTTCAGGATGTTGCTTTAGTTTGGGATCAAGCATGATATCATGGCTCAGTACAAAACAACCTTGTGTTACACTCAGTACAGCAGAAGCTAAATATGTAGTAGCTTGTTCATCTTGTAGCGAAGCAGTTTGGCTTCGCAAGATGTTAGCAGGATTTTTTGATGCAGAGATTGATGCTATGGATATACTCTGTGACAACCAGAGTTGCATCAAGATGACATAGAATCCTGTGTTCCATGATAGATCGGAGCACATCGAGATCAAGTTCCCCTATATCCAGGATATGGTGTAGAAGGGAGCAGTAAAGCTCAAGTATGTTCCTACAGAGGAACAAGTTGTTGATGTGCTAACTAAGCCTCTATCTTGCATAAAGTTTGAATACTTTCGAGAAAAGCTTGGTATGGTCCAGAGTGACCTCTCTCGAAAGAGAGAACGAGAGTTCCTGTCCTTAGGTGACAGATGCCTATCCAGGGATGACGAAATATTAGTACTTTTCGACTGATAGAGTTCATGTCCTTAGGTGATGGATGCATGTCCATAGGTGACGAAAGATCAGTACTTTCCGATTGATAGAGTTCATTTCCTTAGGTGACAAATGCTTGTCCAGGGCTGACGGAAGATCAGTACTTTCCAACTGATAGAGTTCCTATCCTTAGGTTAAGGAAGATCAGTACTTTCCGATTGATAGAGTTCCTATCCTTAGGTGACAGATGCCTGTACAAGGGTGATGGAATATCAGTACTTGTCGACTGATAGAGTTCCTGTCCTTAGGTGAGGGATTCCTATCCAGGGTGACAAAATATCAGTACTTGTTGACTGATAGAGTTCCTGTCCATAGGTGATGGATGCTTTTCCAGAGGTGACAAAATATAAGTACTTTTCGACTGGTAGAGTTCTTGTCCTTAGGTGATGGATGCCTGTCTAGAGGTGACGAAAGATTAGTACTTTCCAACTGATAGAGTTCCTATCCTTAGGTGACGGATTCCTGTTAAGAGGTGACGAAATATAAGTACTTGCTGACTGATAGAGTTCCTATCCTTAGGTGATGGATTCTTGTCGAGGGATGATGGAAGATCAATACTTGTTGACTGATAGTGTTCCAGTTGATGATGTTGCTGATGAGGATGTTCTAGATGACGATGTTGCTGATCCAACAAAGGATGTTCTGGCTGACGATGTTGCTGATGAGGATGTTCCAGTAGAGGATGTTCTAGATGATGATGTCACTGATCCAGCAGAGGATGTTCCAAATGATGATGTTGCTGATGAGGATTTTCCAGCAGAGGATCTTCCAGATGACGTTGTTACTGATCCAGCAGAGGATGTTGCTGACGATGATTCAGAATATGCTACCGATGGTGATATTCCAATAGATGATGATGATGTTGTTGATGATGACATTCCAGAAGACGATGATGATGCTGATGAGGATTCTCTAGTAGATGATACCCCAGACATATGATGATCCAAAATATTCCTATGACATATAGAGATTCACTAGTCAGTTGTGGAGTTGTTGATGTTACATGCATAATACCTTCCTAGTTAAAAGGGAATGTTAAAGAAATGTAACTGCGGAAGATATTTTATTTATATTTGTCTATTGTATTATTGTATTCCTCCTTCGAGAGATGTCATTGATGTAATTAATAATGTAATATTCATTGAAAGAGTTAATGTAAATCCTATGTCTTGTGTCGGCGTAGAAGAACCCAAAAGAGATTATTATATTATGTATTTGGAGGTCTTCCTAGTCAGTTAGGAGAATTCGGCCCAGTTGTGGCAACGTCACCCCAATGAAAGAATATAAATAGAGGGTGAGTCTCTCATTTATATTCACTCATCTCACTCACACAAGTTCACATAGGAGAGAGAGATAAGTTTGCACAAGTGGAGGAGTAGCTGATTTTGTCTTGGGGTTTATATTTGTACTTTTTGAATTCTATATTCAGGAATATTTTGACGGGGTTTTATCCCTTGTGGTTTCCCCAAGAGAAATATTGTGTTCATTGTGTTATTGTTGTGCTTGTATTTCTTTCAGTGGTATATTGTTTAATGTTATATGATAAACAATTAAAAAATAACATGTAGTATATGACAAGGATGATTTTAAGAACCCCCCCGAAATTTATATGTATAAAAATTTGGCGAATATCCCCAAAATATAGGAAAATTTGAAGGCGATTTTATCAATAATATAATATGTATATATAATTTTTTGGTGAATCTTTCATTTTATTATATGATGTTGTAAAATCTTGGTGAATATTTCACTAACTTATAAAATATTATAAAAACTTGGCGAATATTTCACTGAATTATAAAATATTGTAAAAATTTGGTGAATCTTTCACTGGTTAATAAAACACATTGAATGGCACTCTACTTGTTAATTATGAGTTCAAGGCTTATTCAAATGTTGAGTTCAATTGCTCTATTTCAAGTTTTGGTCTCAATACCAAATGGTAGTGGCCTTAATGAAGCCTTCATATCCAAGCAAAGCCAAGTGGATCTTGTAGACATGTATTCTAGATGTGGGTGTTTGGAGGATGCACATAAAGTGTTTGACCAAGTGTCAGAGGGAAATACAGTTTCATGTAATGCAATGCTTTTAGGATATGCTCAACATGGACATGGCAGGGAGGAACATTATCAGAGGAGTTCTTGCAAGGGTGGATATTTCCATTCATAGCTCTGATGATACCAATTTCCTCTTCTTCTTACTTACAATTTTTTCATCTAATCCTTGAGTTTCTATTTGTAGTTTTCTCCCTACAATTAGTATATTTTTCTTCTTGTTCTTCTTTAATAGTCTTGGGAGATGAATTTTTTTGAATTTCTTAGATCAGCAAATTAATTTCACGCACAAATTTTTGATGGAAAATCTTGGCTAAGCAGTCATGACTAGGAGGATCTCTTCCACCAAACTTGCCCAAGATTAGTACCTTGCCCCATCCACATGAAACAACATATTGTGGAGGAAAATTGACCCACAAGCGGAAAGCATGTCACAAGTGGGGATCAGACTTGGGTTAAGAGGATCAAAACACCCTTCTTTAACCACCTAGGCTAGACCCCATTGACCCAAGGGGAGATGAATTTTTCACTCCCATATGCCCCCTAGCAAATGAAATATTGAAGAAGAAACAAGTGAAAGAATAATGAATTTTTCAAGTGAAGCAATAAATGAAAGAGGACGAATTGCATGGAAGACATAGTGGGATGAAAAATGATTGATAGAAAATGATGCAAATACAAGAGTTCTCCTAGGTGCTAGAACATTGCATCTCTTGTGAAGTTTCTAATCTTAGCACTATCCCTCATGATCTAATCAGAAGGGTGCTAATTTGTGAGGTGACACTCTTGAAGCACTCTCGAGGTGTTAAGGGACAAATTAAATATTCTCCTAGTAGGGAATAATTTCCTAAGATTTGAATAGAACATTGCTTGACAAAAAATCAAAAATTTACCAATAAAATTGGAGTGTAGTTTCATGGTCTAGACTGGAAGCTCTATAAATAATTGTAAGTAATTCCAAGTACCCAACCCCAATAATTGTAAATGTGGGAAAATAGACAACAATTTTTGGCACAACAACCAATAGTGTGAAAACCACTCTAACATGAATTTACCATTTAATCTCTAATTCAATTTATCTAATTATCATAAATTTACCATTCAATCTCTAATCCAAGTTATCTAAATATAATTAATAATGTATGACTAGATGAAGATTTCAATTATTACACAAAGCCACAGTGAATGTTGGATTATGGGCGGAATGATTGTGGTTACAGGGAGTTAAAAAGTGATTCAAGGTCACCTTAAGGTTACAATGTAGTCTATAGGTTTTCAGTCCATTTAGGAGTGGCATAAAAGGGATATTGTCTAAATATTTACCCTAAAAAATAAATTACATAATATTAAAAAAAACATCCTTTAACCAACATGTAGTAATGGATACCAACTCCCTCACAAGCTTGTAGGCTTCCTATAGGGGCATGTAGGTAGCCTACATCCTTGTTGTCTAAACCATCTGAGCTTGTAGGCCTATGAATCAACCTGTAGGCCTATAGTGTAGGGACCCCCTGTTTGTGGGGTCGTCCCTAAATAATAAACTGAAACACATCTAAATGATATAATAATGATACTAACATATCATTGGTAGAAAAAAACATTACACATTATATAAATTTACCTTAAGCAAATAAAAATGGAACCTTATACCTGGCATCTATCGATTGATCCCGCTTTCCCTTGTCGTTCGCTTCCTCATTGTGTCCCTCCATCTGAACCTCGTTTAACCATTGGCGAAGCAACCGTTAGCTTAACCACTCAACCGTAGGCTTATGCTTTCAGTCGCATAGCCACCCCCGAGCTTCGGCTCGTAGAGCTCACACACACCAATACTAGAGACTCATAAATGGGTTCCCCCCCCCCCACCAAAATCTCTTGCCAAACTCCAATAGCAACAAGTCACTCTCTTGCAAAAATTAGGATAACCATCCAAAAACTGGGTCCTTAGCCATTCCCAAAGCCTTCCTTAAATAGGAAAATCCATTGTGACACATGTCGCTTCATGCAAAAATATTTAATTTCTTTTTATTAAAAAGTAATTTAGGTCACCTATCCATGTCTTGAGTTTTCTAGAGAGTGCACCATCTTTCCTAAGTTTACTCAAGTTTGTCTCCATGATGTTCATTCTAATCTCTATTTTTGTGGGTGCAAGTGGTGATAACTAAATGCTCAAGCCTAAGATTCTATTTTGCGCCTAAAATAATGATTTCTATTATTTTAAATACTAAAATGCATTTTCATGTGCAAATGTCTAAAATAATAATTTCTATTATTTTAAATACTAAAATGCATTTTCATGTGCAAATGTTCTAAATGCAATTCTATACGTTTTTATTCATAATGTTTAACAATCAATCCCTTCTAGGACCTAGGTACCACACCATTGGGCCCATCCATCCTGTATACTCATCTTTCGACATGGTACCACTATGTTGGGTCCAATAGTCTGTGGTTTCCATTTCTCGGCAAGGTACCACATCGTCGGGTCCTTGTGTCCGTCATTTCCGTTTCTCGGCAAGGTACCACATCATCGGGTCCTTGCATCCGTTATTTTTTTTCTCGGCAAGGTACCACATCATCGGGTCCTTGCATCTATTATTTCCATTTCTCGGCAAGGTACCACATCGTCGGGCCCTTGCATATGTTATTTCTGTTTCTTGGCAAGGTACCACATTGTCGGGTCCTGTTGCCAATATCCTTTCATTTGATTTGCGGGAACTTCATGTAGGGATTTAGGATTCGTTACCTTTAATCCTCCATCTACACACTATTGGAGACTAATGGTGCTGAGGAGTAAGTCCATTCTTACTGCAAGTCCCCCAAATCACATGTGACCAACTCCGTCATGGTCCACTTGCACGAACTCACACTTTTGTGTGTTATTTATCCATACTCTACGACCCTTTAATTCCTTTGTGTGTTCGTCGGTGAACCGTTTCACCTGTCGCTACACACATTCTCAAAAGTACATATTAATAGTCCTGTCCTCATTCATCATAAATCACTTCCTAGACCCGCTAATCGTTAAGAGATTACAGTTTACTCAAAACATCATACATTCCATTAATCAATAAAGCATTAAGTCAATATGTACTTCTTTCATTCGCATCACATAATTCATCATACTGCTAATCATTTAATCATCATATTCATGTACACATAACACATTTTTTACAATCAAAGGTAATCATTAAGCAACATGCAATTATTCATTTAAATCAACTATCCAACTCCACACATGTCATTTAGTTCCTTAATTCATTTATCGATTGTTTTCATGCACATCATGAGGTGATTCTCAATTATTAAGACACATCCTAACTCGAAGGGCCATTTTATTGAATTATGTTCAGTTGGGTCACTCGACAGGTTCCCTTACAGTCCACAGTCATTCTAGGGGCATTACATACACCCCCTCTTGTATAGAACTTCATCCCAAAGTTAAATTTTGTTCTTGTACTTCCGACACTAGGCTTAGCTTTTAATCTCCTATTCTCATCTTCTTGTCATTCTCTTCTATTTTTCTCCAACAATCAAGGCCCTAAGCAGTAGTGGTTCTAATCGTAAGTTTTCTTTTTCATCCAACATGGTTCCAATACGTCCTCATGAACTCAATCGTAATTTCGTATAATATCAATCCGATAATACATTCAATAATTGTCAGTCCCAGCTAGATTTCCTATATATCTTATTCATTCACCAGGTTCTACGATGTCAAAATTATCAATAAGATGCATTACGTTTAGTTTATTGTGTTGGTGATCTCCATACAACGTTTTTTTTTAAATCGTCTTCGTTTGGTCCCATCAGTGTACTTTCCAAGTTTGATCTTATGTGTAGATATATAGTCTCATCGAGTCTTGTCTTAAGGTCTAGTCGTCTTTTCATTTTTGTTTTGTCCTGTCATGAAGTTAACATAATTGCGTCCAGCTCGTTGTTTTGATACTTCGTTTTACAAAAGGTCGTCTTGATTTGGCCTTTTTGGGGAATTTTCCCCACTAATGATTCGTCATTTACCATTTCCATGGTCATGTCGAGTTTGTAATTTTTCACTTTCCTTAACAACATCATCATGATGCAAAATTGGTGTCCTTGTTTGAACTCATCCAATTGGTCATCTAGATATTTGGTTTTTCAATTTCCAAATATTTTTCACCTTCTCAACAGTGAATCAAAGTTTCGTCAAGTACACACATTTTGCGTTATGTTGGCAAAAAGTTGTTAATTTTGCATCCTCCATTAATTTATAAGGACACAACAATGAATTTCAGGATAGCTATATAATACCCAACGTTCAACGTTCATCTTTTTTGTCCAGGTAGTGATCCATAAAGTAGGTCAAAGTTTTTATTATTATCATCATTATTATTATTATTATTTTGTTAGCTAGTTGTTATAGACAAGGCTCTAATACATATCTAAACAAATTCTTCCTGCCATTATTTTATTTAGTTATAGCTATATAATCATCTTAATCCAACTAGGTAAGTACTTTAGCATAATATAACTACATAGGTATTGTATTAATTCTTGATACATTATGCAAACCATATATATATATATATATATATATATATATATATTACCAATACTTTTATTATCTATTGATCTTCTCCTAACATAATATGACAATACATGCATTCCATAATTTCTAGTTGTTCTTTGTCTTTATCAATAAGGTACAAGATATGCACTTAAATCATCTTTCAACAAACTATTAAGTATTTTGGCTCATAATCCAACTAGGTATAAAATAAAATTATGTTTTATATATATATATATATATATATATATATTCCAATTTCAATTATATTGAATATATATCCATATCTTTTAATAAAACAAGAACATTCCAAGAATTTAAAGTATTCCTAATAAAAGGGTAACATAATCACTTCCACATCTTTTTAATAACGAGGCATTACAAAATTTTTAAAAAGTTTAACATCCATAGTCCAATTTATAACGTGATCACTCTCACGAGTATATATATATCCTTTCGAGAAGCTAAATATAATTTTAAAATAAAAAGTCCACTATAACAAAATCTAAATTGTAACGTTTATATATCTGTCAATAAGGTAAGAATTATAAACAATCAGGTAACTTTGTGCATATTTACATATATGCATCTTTTCACAACGAATTCTCAAAATCATGAATGTTCATGTTAGAGTTAACTTGTTTACAAAAGTAAGGAGGCTGTCTCTGCCAACCCACGTACTCATTTACGAATCGGAGTTATAGGAGCATCCACTTAATCTCAAGAGGAAGAGTTCAGTTTCACTTAAATGACGACCTGAATAGTTAAATAAAAAAGGCCATTCCAAATGATAAACATAGAAAAAAGGTCATTCCAAATTACTTGTTTTGGCAATGTAATACTTTTTAAATTGCAGTAAATTTTATGAAATAGTACTGATCAATGAGAAATGTATTGGGAGCTCATTATGATCAAGTACTGATAAAGTACCATGAGAAATGTATTCGGAGCTCATTATGATCAATGAATATGACTTTCTTTCCTGAAAAGAAAAAAAGTCATTCCAAATTACTTACACCGTTGTTATACATACAAATCATTCTTTTTCACGAACAGAACATAATCCTCCATTCAATAGTGACTAAATTTAAATACGGAGTAATTCTGAATTGCGCACAACATTTGAACTCTCTATTACAATCGACGTATTCAATCTAATCTCAACTATACTCATGCTCATGATGTTTGAGAATAATTCAGTATGATAATATGATTGACATATATCTTGGTTAAGCCGTATGTGAAAATTTTAACTTTTTCAATGGGTATTTGGGAGTAACATTGTTAATATTAACAATAAATTAATAATATCATTAATAATAATAATACTAACATTATTAATGTTGATAATATAAATATTATTTAAATTATTAATAATATTGTTAATTAAAAATAAAAATATATTAATCTTAAAAACATATGCATAAAAGAGCTTAAGAGATATCCCATTAATTAAATTCACGATGTAAATGAATATTTTTATATTTACATAAAATTTCTTTAAATAAAATATTAATATATTAATATAGTTTTATTAAAATGTATATATCAAATAAATTTATATTTAAAATAGATTATTAATCATCAAATTATGTATTTAAAATATAAAATAGCTTATTTAAATAAAGTAAATAAAAAATTAATATACTAATATAGTTGCGCCGAGAGGCGCTCTTATGGGGGAGATCTTGTGAGTCAACAAGTAACAAAATAATACAAAGTAAACAAAAAAATAATAATACAAAGTAAAAAGTAATAAATATTATGTTTGCCATAAACAAAAAAGAATAATACAGAGTAAAAAGTAAATATGAGATTTAAACTAGAGATTTTAGAGCTTCCGATTAGGTGGCTCAGGTATTGCACTCAAGGAGCTATTCAAGGAGAGGTTTGCACCTCGGGAGATTTAATCCCTCTAGGCGCTTGATAGAACCTAGGATTTGGATCTAGGCTGGTTTTATTAAAATGTATATAGCAAGTAAATTTATAAAATGTATATATGAAATAAATTTATATTTAAAATAGATTATTAATCATCAAATTATGTATTCAAAATATAAAATAGCTTATAAAGTAATGTTAATAAGTAAAATAACTAATAAAGTAATGTTATAAAGGATTGATAGTGTTAGGTCCCATACAATAGGACAGACTGCAAGAAGTACATTCTGTAATTAAAGATTCTCAGATGAGCAGTATTCTTTGAAGGAAACGCATTGTAGGGTACATTCTGTGATTAAGGATTCTCTGATGGGCGGGTTACTTTGATGGACACGTACTGAAATATTGGATGGCTTTGGCTACGTGGTGAATTTTAGAGGGCCTTATGGAGGTATCGGGAGGTGAGCATTTCGTTTCCCTTGGTCGGGACATAGATCCTGATGAAGAAGAATTTGGCTCTTGGGGCAGAACTGTTTCAGAGCAAAGGCTCTTATAGGAATGAGGTAGAAGGAGTCTTAATGAAGATTAGGTACTCTCTGTGGAGGATGAACTAGCGGAACACCAGGAGATAAAATCCAAGAAACACGTGAAGATCATATCAAGAAGCGTAAAGGGGTTAAGTTGACGATGGGTGAAGATATTAGGGTGGTAGGGATTTTGGAGCTAGTTGGCAAGACTCTTATAGGCAGGTTTTATGGGGTAAGAATTGAGGAAAGTTCCTTGAGGGAGTGGCTGTATTTACATTGGGGCAAGGTTTTAGGATATATACCTGAAATTTTCATAATGACTAAACGCTAGCTAGGTTTTAAGTTGCGAGATGAAACAGATGTGGCGAAGGTTTATGGTAAGGTTTGGTTGTGGGCTAGAACAGCCCTGAGTCTTAAACTGTGGAACCCTTGCTTCGATCCTCGTAGGGAGAAGAGAGGGGAGGCCTCGGTATGGGTTAAACTGCCTAGTTTTCCTCTCGAATTCTGGAGTGAGGGTTTTATCTCGGCGGTGGGAAATTGTATAGTTAAAACTGTGATGGTGGACCAATCTTTTAAATTCTTAGCTAAGTGGACAGTTGCAAAATTATTGGTGGAGGTGGATATCTCTATAGGTCTTCCGGATGTTATTAAGGTTGTTGCAGGTAGTTTCCGTTTTGCTCAAGTTTTGGATTATGTGAACGTGCCATTCTGCTGTGGACGTTGCCATACCTATGGTCACTTGATCTCGGAGTGTCCTCTGCCCTTCACAAGGAAGAAATGGGTAATTAAAAATCTAGAGGATAAGGTGAAGGATGGCTCGAGGAGCAATGCGGTGGATTTAAGTGGACAGAAGAGCAGGGATTTAGAATGGGTGGATATCCCTAAGGAGGTGGGTTTTGCGACGAACAGTTCTAGTGGGGTAGCATCAGAATTTCCCTTATCATTCTATTACGGATAATTGTCTTGTGAAAGGAGTGTTAATGGAGGATGGTTTGGCCAGTAGGCCTGTTGATCAGACACTTAAGGTTTTGAGCGGCTGCGTGGATTTTAATGAGTAGAAGTTTCTGGAAAAGGAAACTGAGGTCAGTTAAAATCTTTACATTCTTTGAGATCGGTTAAGAGGAATACTTGCTTTAGTTCTTTAGCGCATTTAGGGTTAGCTAGCCCTGGTCTTTCTTTACGTAATTGTAAGAAATTCTTGAGGAATCAATCTGCAGCTAAGGTTTTATCTTCCAGAGATGGGGGGGACACAGGGGATTCTTGAGGAATCAATATGCGCTGTCTCTTGCCTGGTATCAATTCTACTTTTTTAATGTTAATTCCTAAGGTTAAGAAACCTAAATCTTTCAGAGACTTTCATCCCATTGCTCTGTGTAATGCTATTTATAAGATTAATTCAAAGATAATAGCTGAAAGGTTTAAACCAATCCTGGCTAAGCATATTCGCCTGGAACAGTTCGGTTTCCTCCCTGACAAGAGTATTCATGAGGTAGTGGGATGCGCTAAAGAAGGCATACATTCGATGAAAGTCAGCAAGATCCCATCCAAGGTATTGAATATTGATTTGTCTAAAGCTTATGACCATACCTGCTAGTTGTATGTTAGATTGGTTCTCATTTAGATAGGATGTGGGTTGCTATTTGTTAACTGGGTCTGGTCCTGCATGATGACTATTAGCTTCTCTGTCTTAATAAATGGGTCTGCTTCTAGCTTTTTTCACCCTGAGAGGGGGTTGAGACAGGGATGTCCTCTGTCACCCTATCTATTTTTGTTAGTTATGGCGGGATTGAGCTACCTTATTGCTGAGGCTGTGGAAGCTAATGTAATGGAGGGTATCCGTTTTGGAGGTATCAGTTTGACACACATATTCTTTGTGGATGATGCGTTACTATTTTTAGGGAATTCGATTGTGTTAGAAAAACAAGATCGCAGAGCAATAACAATAAACAAAAATGCAAATATAATCACACATACACATTACAAGAGAGACACAGATATATCGTGGTTCACCCAACTTGGGCTACGTCCACACTGAATTTGTCAGTCCTTATTATTATTACCGTCCAGCAAGGTGAAGGGATACAACCTGCAGCACAACAGCTGCACTTCCTCTTCTCTGTTTCACAGTCTCTCTCCTGATCTCAGAGATATTTACAATGCATAAAACCTAATACATCATCATCCCTAGCTGTATTACAATGTCTTTATTTTATAAGGGAAATAAAATGGGAAAATACCATGGGATACCCAAAACCATGGGCCTGCAAAACAGCTGGCGAAAACAGCCCCAAAAATTTTCTCCGAGGGACCGCTGGCCCCCGGTCCCCCCTGGAACCCTGTGAGGGGGCGATGCCCCCCCACACCCCCCCGCTGCGGTGACTGTATAGTCCACCTACATATCATATAAAACTGGGGTACAAACACGGTTGATACAATATCATCTATGAGACTAGAAGATCTGGCTCCACAACCAACAATCTCCCACTTGGAGACTGATCACAGCAACTCCACTGCTATTGCACTTGCTGGACTTGGAATTGGAAAATTTCTCCTCTTCACCTTCATGCTAGAAGGCCAACTGAAACCGAGCACGAACTCAGTTTCTCTCTGGTCACTACCTTTGTGAACATGTCTGCAGGATTCTGGCTAGTGTGTATCTTTTCCAGCTTCAACAGTTCATCTTCCAGAACAGAGCGTATGAAATGGTACTTGAGATGTATATGTTTAGTCCCGGAATGGAATGCTGAGTTCTGTGCAAGATGAATGGCACTCTGGATGTCACTATACAATTTGCTATCCTTCTGCTTCTTACCCACTTCCTCCATAAACCTCTGCAACCAAATCATCTCTTTACTAGACTCTGTAATGGAAACATACTTTGCTTCTGTTGTTGAAAGTGCAACAACCTTTTGTAGTTTCGAAATCCAGCTTACTGTTGTTCCACCTACAGTAAACACATACCCTGTGGTGCTCCTCCTGCTATCCTTGTCACCTACCATATCTGCATCAACATATCCTTGTAGAACAGTGTCTGAACCTCCAAAACATAATGCCTCAGTGGTAGTACCTCTCACATACCTGAGAATCCACTGTACTGCCTTCCAATGTTCTTTACTTGGATTGTTCATATATCTGCTCACAACTCCCACTGCATGTGCAATATCTGGTCTTGTGCACACCATGGCATACATCAAGCTGCCAACTACTGATTGATAGGGAATCTTGGACATGTAATCTGTCTCTTCTTATGTCTTGGGACACATTTCCTTACTTAGACTGAAATGGCTAGCCAAAGGTGTACTTACAGGTTTTGCATTCTGCATTCTGAACCTCTCCAACACCTTTTGTATGTACTCACTTTGAGACACTGTCAATTTGTGATTTTTCCTATCTCTCGTTATTCTCATACCAAGGATTTGCTTTGCAGCACCCAAATCCTTCATCGCAAATGAATTAGTTAGCTTCCTTTTGAGTACATTTATATCCTGCATGTCAGACCCTGTAACAAGCATGTCATCTACATACAATAACACGATAATATATCTTCCATTGTCTAGCTTCTTGAAATAAACACAGTGGTCAGAATGACATCTACTATAACCTTGTTCTGTCATAAACCTGTCAAACTTTAGATACCACTTGTAGTGCCCCTAGACTACTGTAGACATTGAGGGCACTTGCTTAGTGACCCGACTGTTTGAAACATTAATAAAATAATCCTTTGATTTTATTTTGAGTATATTTATGATTACGATTGATTGTAAATCAATAAAATAATGATTTATGTTTGTGAGAAATATGTGTAGCAACAGGTGAAACGGTTCACCGAAGGACACACAAAGGAATATGAAGGGTCGTAGAGTACGGGTAAATCACACACAGGGGGAGCGACGACGATGTCGACTTCCGACAAGAATACCACGCATGAGCAGATAAGCACTGATCCGCTTGCTCAAGAGGAATGCGTGAGGGTGTACGAGGTAGGCCACGACGGAGCTGGTCACGTACGAGTTGAGGGGCGCGCAGTGAGAACGGACTCACTCCTCAACGCCATTAGTCCCTAGATAGCATGTAGACGGAGGATGGATGGTAACGATTCCTAAAATCCCTACAAGAGTTCCCGCAAGTCAAAACGGAAAGATGGTGGCAGAAGGGCCCGACGATGCGGTACCCTGTCGAGAACGGAAAGAATGGATGCAAGGACCCAACGATGAGGTACCATGCCAAGGAATGGAAACCATGGATGACTGAACCCGACGGAGTGGTGCCATGTCAAGGAATTAAAATTAAGGAACTAGGAGCCCAACGGCGCGGCACCGTGATCCTAGTGAGTTTGATTGTTAGATTAAACTGCATAAAAACTTAGGAGAATAACTCTAGATTATTACTTAGCAAATGCATAACAAATAGCTTAGACATTTGCACATGAATAGTTATTTTGTTAAGCATTTAAAATAATAGAAATCATTATTTAGGAGCAAAATAGAATCCTAAGATTAGACACCTAGTCAACTAAAAGATAGGAGTTGATTAAAATATCTGGGGGACAAACTAGAGCAAACTTAGGGATGTAGGTGCACTTCCCAGAGAAACTGACACTTGGATGGGTGAGTGTTTTAATTAAATAATTAATTAAAAATATTTAATTATGCATGAAGCGACATGTGTCGCAGGAGATTTTCCTTTATAAGGAAGGCTTAGGGAATGGGTAAAGGGCCCATAATTTGGACGATTGTCGTAATTTTCGAATGCCTCAAAGACTTGCTGCTATCTAAGGGTTTGGCTTAGAAATCCTGGTGGGAAGGGAAGCCCAAGCTGAATTTCTGAAATACTTGTGTGAGCTCTACGACCCAAAGCTCGGGGGAGGCCATGCGACTGAAAGCATGAGCCTATGGTTGGGTGGCGAAGCTAACGGTTGCTTCGCCTATGGTTAAACGAGCTTTGCTGGAGGGATCCTACGGAAGACGCAGACAACAATGGACCAGCTGGATCGGGTTGACAGGTTAAGGTTTGCTTATTTTTATTAAGTTATTCACTCTTTTATTTTTTATTTTTTTTAATAACTATAATGGCTAATTTGTTTGTATGAAGTTTTCGAAGTTTCAGGTTCAGTTCAAGGGGACCCTAAAGGAGGGGTCCTACATTTGGTATCAGAGCCAGTCGAGCCTTGAGGGCAACGGACTCGTATTATACAGGGGTTCGTTGGTAAATGGTGGAGTTCGCTGGTGAGATCAGGGCTACGACTTCTTCATTTTCTCAACAAGGACTTTTCAAGCATCTCGGCGAGGTTAGAATTAAGTAGAATATTTTTAATATAATTGTTTTAGCTTTTATGCATGGCCGTATGATAGCTAGATTCTTCGAAGTTTCAGGTATGGTTTAAAGTATATTCGGTTTCTATCTTAGATCTGAAACCGAACATATAATCCTGTTTCCATTACCATGCTAAAAAGAATGATTAGATCTCTGGTTCTAATTTTAATGCTGGTTTCGAATGCATATCTCTGTCTCCTTTAGAACGCTGGAAATGATCAGTATATTCTGTTGCTATTTTAGATCTGTAATCTATTTCCAAATTTATAACTAAATCTGAAATACTAATTCCAGAATGGTTTGACCTCTGTTTTGATATCGGATAGACTTGTAAACTGAACCTGGAAGCACTCTCATCCTGATCTCTGTTTAATATCAAATAGACCACATATAAACCGAATCTGGAACATCTTCATTACAACCTCTGTGTTGATATCGTAATTTGAATCTGGAGCACAATAATTTCGATCCCTGTTCAATTATTTTATCCGACCTGTCTATTAACTGGGGAATCCGACCCCCACCCATTCAATCTCTGTGCAAAGATTTTGTCTAAATCCTGAATTGGCTAAACGCCCAGTTGAGGAATCCGATCTCTGTACATTCGACCTCTGCGTTGGTGGAGAACCACCATCTCTGAAATTTTAGTCATTGACAAAGCGTATTGGTTCAAGAGTCATATTATATGATCCATGTTATGGTTAGCGTGTGAACCTGTTACAAATGAATCTGGTATACAGTAAAAGAACCCTGTCTTCCCAGAACGCAACAGCCTAGCACAAATCCCCATGATCCATTGTTTCGCATGTCATATTATTCGAACTCTGTTTTCTATGTATCAACCGATTCATGCTTATATATATTTAAAACTTTGTGGGTTGTATACATATTATAGATCTCTGTACATTTCGTTGAGGAGGTCGATTGTAATGGTTTCAAACCACTTCATTCTAATACATTTGAACTCTGTTTTAGATGTATATTTTATATATCGCTGCATATATATATATATATATATATTTAAAACCCGGATTCAAATCATTACTATTACTTCTTAATACCGAATTTCAGTGTAAAAGTATGTAGATCTGCTATTCCGCGATCTCACAAATCCAGTTATAGATCTCGATTTGGGGAATAAGGGACAGCGAGGGCGTCGATCCCTCGGCTGTGAGATTTCTGTGTTTCAAATTTTTGTTTTATTACTACAACTTTGTCTAATTTCAATTATAGATCTTAAATTAAACGAATGACTGACAGTGAGGGCGTCGATCCCTTGGCTGTAAGATGTTTAAAATAGAACGCCCTACATTTTCGATCTCTGTAAATTGAATGGATGGCTTATAAATTGATCTCTGCTGATTGAATGGAGCGCTATTCTTTTTTATCTCTTCAATTCGCCAGCTCCCTTAATGCACTTTTTGATATCTTAAACTTCTATGCATGTTGCATACATCCGACTATTATACGGCCGCACCTTGTGTAATCCTGTAGTTGTTTATTTATAAAACCCGCTGCCTCTCAGAACTGTACAGCTAATGCACTAATGAATTTCCTGAGCATGTTATTGGCATAGCAGATCCGTAGATCCGTAGATCGTGGATCTGAACCATGCCTTATTGTAGTCCCTGTACCGTTAATGACACGGTGGATATGTAGAATCATAGGGCTGTG
Source organism: Larix kaempferi (assembly GCA_027924585.1). Taxonomy (NCBI): domain Eukaryota; kingdom Viridiplantae; phylum Streptophyta; class Pinopsida; order Pinales; family Pinaceae; genus Larix; species Larix kaempferi. Next base: position 137,250 of record BSBM01001848.1, on the reverse strand, counting down.
CGAACATATTTCTGTGATCTCTACACACACTAGAAGCGTAGATCAGATATGGTTACTGTGATGAATGCAAGCGTAGATTTAATTTAGAAATCGTAACGGACTGCTCCAACTCTCTCTGTGTCCCAAATCCATCGGCATTTATACTCTGTTACGATTTCAACATATATTGGTTTTAATCTCCGAATTGCTTTTCGGCATTTAAAAAAAAAAAGGGACTTCTATAAATAAGTTAGATTATATCCCTATGCCCATTTGAAATGTATGCGATTAGAAGAATTATATCAATATAGTGTTAAACTGAAATACATTGGTGGCATTCTAATGAAAATACTTCAACAAGCAGATATGTTATATTATATTCCATTCACGAGCAATTGTTGTAATAGGATAGGCCCAGGTGTTTAGGATATTTGGGTTACATTCAAGATACAAAAGAAAATATTTATATCTTATCTAATCTAGATGCTAATGATAAAAAGAGTAAGGTTCATAAATTTAGATGAGAAGTTATGTATATATAACCGAGTACTGGTATTGATATTGATACATAATTCTTTTTATTACTTATATGAGCCGTTTCTTGAATTAAATTCTAGTACAAGTTTTCTGCCTCTAAAATCGGGAGATCTCACTGGATGACAGTTGAGTAAGACCATCTGAGCCTGCCGTTTTAATAGAACTTAAATGTAGCCACTTGCTGTCAACATTGGCGCACTACAGTATTTAGATCTGAAGATTCATCCGGCTGCAACGTCAATGTCAGATCATGTCTCTATGGAGTCCGATGGCAGAGAAAACAAAAATATGTTATTGTATATATCGTTGCTACGTATTAACCGAAGTGTGTATTTTAAATATTGTATTACTGATATGTCCTTTTAGGCGAGAAAACCTCAATTGAAAATGGTTGGGGTCATGTTTAATTTCGATCTGTTCGTAGAATAAGCGTTAAATCATAATTACCTTACGTTAAAAATTGTGGGTTCGATGAAGTAGTATTATAGTTATAAACTGATTAGATATATGTACTACATTGATTATATACATATTTACATAATGTAGACATATACATAAAAGTGGAATATTCATGGCAAGGGACTATACCACAATTGTGTTAAATATAAAGTCCATTATTTTAATTATAATCGATTCCATAAACTAATATTTGTAAACTTGAATATAAATACATATATAGGTTGTAGATATGTATATGTGTGGAATATTTAAATTAAAGCTCAATACTTATGATAGGATAATAAGATTCATTATGATAAATATAGTTGATTTTATGAATTAGTATTTGTATTTATAAGATTGAATAGTTCTACATGAAAAAAATATATATATATATAGTAAGGATGTATATCTATACCAAATAAATATACTACTATTTGTTAGAATGGTAAGAATCACCTTTATTAAAAGTAATTGTTATTTGTGTTAGAATAATAAGAATCACCTTTAATAAAGTAATTGTTCTATGGATTAGGATTCATATTATAAATCTAGTTTTGGCTGTAGGCATGTGTTGACATTTTTATACATTTGAATATGTATGTCAATTTGGGAAAAATGAAATCCATGGCGAAATTAAGTTAGAATAATCGGTTGAATATATATTGGTTTATTAATGGATATTCTTGGAGAATTAATGATATGCATGTTATGTTTAAGTTCTTTAATGAGAGAGAGATTGTAAATATGTTATTTTTAGTGTGAACATTTTATAATTTCGATTATTCTTCGCTTACCAATATATATATATATGAAAGTGATCAGGTTATAAGTTCAGTTATTTTTATTTTTGAACAATTTGTTTTTCGATTATACTTAGATTATGAAAAGATATATGTATATATGAAAGTGGACATGTTTTAACTTCGATTATTTTATTGCAAATATTTATATAATTTCGATTACTCATATCTTACCGAGAAGATATACATATATAAAAGTGAACATGCTATAAGTTAGGTTATCCTTATGGTGAACGTTTTATAATCGTGATTATTCTTGCCATGTTATATATATATATATATATATATATATATATATATATATATATTGGGGGGAAGTGATCATGTCATTTTGGACATTTTATAATTTTGATTAATTATTTATCATATTGAAAAGACATATATATATATATATATATATGTTGATGTATATGTAACTTCGGAATGTATTTCATCTATGTATTATATATATTTAATGTATCCTTATAAGAGATGTGTTATTCCTCTATAAGGAAGTGTCGTCATGTGTATTGACAAGTGTCGCAAGTGTGTGAACTTGCGATGGGTTATTAGACCACCATGTGTGGGGTCAATCTTGATATATATATTATGTTGTTGATGTACCTAGCTAGACAAGTCGGCCCCATAAGGTCACTAGGCAAACGGACTAGTATAAATAGAGATAGGGAGAGCTCTATTTTGATCATTCGGAAACTCACACTTCTCTCACTCAGAAAGTGGTGCACTAGTGAGGAGGAGGATCATCTACTACTAGGAGAACTAGATCTGTGACTTCCATATCTTCTTCTAAAAATAAAATAAAAATCGTACTGGAAGTTTAGACACCTCGGGGTGGGTTTATATATCTTGTTTACTTAATGTAGAATCAAATGTTTTATGTCTTTAAGAATTTAGATATTGGAAAATTTACATATCCTAGTAAATTTATATGATTGTCCCCTTGAGGTAGTACAAGTTGAACAGGGTATCTACAAAGTAAATTATAGGGAGCGGAGTCATAAACGATCTTACACTAATAAAGGTATGCACTCACAATAGAATGGAAGGATGGTTGGATTAAGACCATGACAATAATTTCATGCATCAATCGGTCTTGTTATAACAAAAGGTCAATATATGTAAAATCCCTTGATGGTGGAGTTACAGGTTAGTCAAATGGAAAAGTGACAAGTAAATGATATGCTTTGTATAGGAGTGGAATTACACTTATTATATAATGAATTGACTAGGTTGAGGCGTTATGTGGTGGTATTGAAATGGTTAAGATGGCATACTTTAAAGGTAAGGGTTATGAATGGATGGACTAGATCCATGTGATGGTTACAAGGAATATTATGTCAAATGGAGGAAAGCATTGAGCCTTTTTGCAAGGGATGCCTACGGGGATATTTAAAATTTTGTACATAGCCATGATGATAGGACTAGCGAATGAATAAATCACATGAATTAAGGGTGAATCCAAATTAACAACTTTTAGCCAACTTTATGAAAATTGTTTGTACTTGTCGAGATTTCGACACAATGTCGGGAAGGTGAAACAAATTCAAAATTGGAAAACAAAGATTTTGATATGAACATCACAATGAGATGAAGACAATGAAATTAACTTTTACATCATGACGATACTTTTATGAAAATGAAAAACTACAAACTTGAGATTACCATGATGGGGTAAATTGGGAAATTATAACTCGGAAGACTCGTCGAAGGGGTCAAATAATGAATGTTTTTTTTTTTGTAAAACAAAATATGGAGAAAATAAACTTGATGAGTTGAATGCAATGATGCTAACAATGTGACAGGGTGAATCCTCATCATCAAGACAAATAGTGCTTGAGATGGAACTTGATGAGGTTAAGAAAACACATCTGGTGAAACTTGAGGAGACTCTTGAAGAAATTCTATGACAACATAAACGATAAAATGATGTAAGAACATGATGAGATCCACATTTTGGACATGAAGGTACTGATGAAAAGACTAGGAAATAAAATTTATTATGTTCGACTAAGTATCTATATTACGACACTTTCCTATCGAATGGAGAATCAATTTTATTAGCAATCATGGAATTGGAAGTAGTCTCTTTCCACATTTGGGGATTGGATTTTGGAACATTTGGTAGTCACTCCTGATTTGTTAAAACCATGATTATATCTTACCTATCTATATTTGACTGTATGTCGTATGATGTTTACCTTCTCGTCTTGAAGGGAGGATAACCAATTAGATGGGAATCCTTACTTGGATTTGTATGCTGAATGATGATTTGAGAAACTTTTGGGTGGCTATTGACACAATGCAACTTGTTGAAAATTTGGACATCGTAGACCTTCATGAATGAATAAGAGATATAGGAACCCTGTTGGGATTGACAATTATGAAACGTGTTAACGAATTGATATGAGACGAAGTTGCGAGTAAGTTCCTGAGGGTGTATTGTAACCATACTAGATGATATAGGAACTAATGACTTGAAACACTTGTGCTTATAACCTTGTTTGTTGGAGAAAAATAGAAGAGAATGGAAAAAAGATGAGAATATGAAATTAAAATTTAAGCCTAATGTCGAAAGTACGAGACCAAAATTTAACTTCGGGACGAAGTTCTAAATAAGTAGGGGTGTATGTAGTGCCCCTAGACTACTGTAGACATTGAGGGCACTTGCTTAGTGACCCGACTGTTTGAAACATTAATAAAATAATCCTTTGATCTTATTTTGAGTATATTTATGATTACGATTGATTGTAAATCAATAAAATAATGATTTATGTTTGTGAGAAATATGTGTAGCAACAGGTGAAACGGTTCACCGAAGGACACACAAAGGAATATGAAGGGTCGTAGAGTACGGGTAAATCACACACAGGGGGAGCGACGACGATGTCGACTTCCGACAAGAATACCACGCATGAGCAGATAAGCACTGATCCGCTTGCTCAAGAGGAATGCGTGAGGGTGTACGAGGTAGGCCACGACGGAGCTGGTCACGTACGAGTTGAGGGGCGCGCAGTGAGAACGGACTCACTCCTCAACGCCATTAGTCCCTAGATAGCATGTAGACGGAGGATGGATGGTAACGATTCCTAAAATCCCTACAAGAGTTCCCGCAAGTCAAAACGGAAAGATGGTGGCAGAAGGGCCCGACGATGCGGTACCCTGTCGAGAACGGAAAGAATGGATGCAAGGACCCAACGATGAGGTACCATGCCAAGGAATGGAAACCATGGATGACTGGACCCGACGGAGTGGTGCCATGTCAAGGAATTAAAATTAAGGAACTAGGAGCCCAACGGCGCGGCACCGTGATCCTAGTGAGTTTGATTGTTAGATTAAACTGCATAAAAACTTAGGAGAATAACTCTAGATTATTACTTAGCAAATGCATAACAAATAGCTTAGACATTTGCACATGAATAGTTATTTTGTTAAGCATTTAAAATAATAGAAATCATTATTTAGGAGCAAAATAGAATCCTAAGATTAGACACCTAGTCAACTAAAAGATAGGAGTTGATTAAAATATCTGGGGGACAAACTAGAGCAAACTTAGGGATGTAGGTGCACTTCCCAGAGAAACTGACACTTGGATGGGTGAGTGTTTTAATTAAATAATTAATTAAAAATATTTAATTATGCATGAAGCGACATGTGTCGCAGGAGATTTTCCTTTATAAGGAAGGCTTAGGGAATGGGTAAAGGGCCCATAATTTGGACGATTGTCGTAATTTTCGAATGCCTCAAAGACTTGCTGCTATCTAAGGGTTTGGCTTAGAAATCCTGGTGGGAAGGGAAGCCCAAGCTGAATTTCTGAAATACTTGTGTGAGCTCTACGACCCAAAGCTCGGGGGAGGCCATGCGACTGAAAGCATGAGCCTATGGTTGGGTGGCGAAGCTAACGGTTGCTTCGCCTATGGTTAAACGAGCTTTGCTGGAGGGATCCTACGGAAGACGCAGACAACAATGGACCAGCTGGATCGGGTTGACAGGTTAAGGTTTGCTTATTTTTATTAAGTTATTCACTCTTTTATTTTTTATTTTTTTTAATAACTATAATGGCTAATTTGTTTGTATGAAGTTTTCAAAGTTTCAGGTTCAGTTCAAGGGGACCCTAAAGGAGGGGTCCTACATTTACCTTGGAGCTTGCTTCAAGCCATACAAGCTCTTTTTCAACATGCATACCAGATCCTCCTTACCTTTGACCTCATACCTTTGTGGCTGCTGCATATATATTTCTTCCTCCAAATCCCCATGGAGGAAGGTTGTTTTTACATCTAACCGTTCAAGATGCAAATCTTCTACCGCCACTAGACTTAAGATAGTCCTAATTGAAGTCATCTTAACAACAGGAGAAAATATTTCATCAAAATCTATACCTTTCTTCTGTGCAAACCCCTTTACAACAAGTCTGGCCATGTACCGCTTCTTACCTCCTTCTTCTTCCTTCAACCTGTAAATCCATTTGTTTTGCAATGCTCTTTTACCAGCAGGCAACTGAACCAAATCCCAAGTCTGGTTTCCTACCAATGAGTCCATCTCCTCATTCATGCCTTGCTCCCACTTCTTTCTAGTTTCCACCTGCATTGCTTTTTCATAACATTCTGGTTCACCAGAATCAGTCATCAATAAATAATACATTGAAGGAGAGTATCGTTCAGGGAGTCTACTTAACCTGGTAGATCTTCTTACAGTTGCAGGAGTTTCAGGTAGTTGCTGCTGCTCTTGATTTTCTGGCACCTTCGGAACTTCATTTTCTTTAATTTCATCAAGCACTATGTACTCTGTGTTTTCCTTTTCCTGTTTCTTTCCCTGCAACTGATTTTTATACATGACCTTTTCATTGAATATCACATCTCTACTCCTGATGATTTTGTTATTTTCATAATCCCATAAACGATAACCAAATTCATCAACCCCATATCCAATAAAGGTACATTTCTTGGATTTAGCTTCAAGCTTTGTTTTATTTTCTTTATCAATATGGACAAATGCTTCACAACCAAACGTTCTCAGAAATGAGTGGTTTACCTTTTTATCTGTCCATGCTTCCTCTGGAATACCATCATCCAAAGCACTTGAAGGTCCTCTTTTTATTAAATAAACAACAGTATTTACAACATCCGCCCAAAACTGTAAGGGAAACCCTGCATGCAGTCTCATACACCTTGCATGCTCCATGATCATTTTGTTCATCCTTTCTAACACACCATTTTCCTGTGGTGTTCCTGGGACTGTCTTCTCTCTACGAATCCCATGGTATGAACAATAACTATCAAACTCCTTATCGCAGTACTCACCTCCATTATCAGATCTGAGACACTTCAATCTTTTTCCTGTCTCATTCTCAACCAAAGCTTTCCACTTCTTAAAAGTAGCAAACACATCAGATTTCTGTCTAATGCAATAAACCCAAGTTTTTCTAGTTGCATCATCAATAAATGTAACATAATAATGAGATCCACCAAGAGATTGTACCTAAGCCGGTCCCCATACATCTGTATGCACAAGCTCTAATTTTTCATTCTTCTTCTGTTTCCCAACCCTGAGAAATCTGACTCTCTTTTGTTTTTCATAAACACAGTTTTCACAGAATTCCAAACTTACCTGCTTCAAATCTAGTAGCAACTTCCTTGAGTGGAGAATATGCATCCCCTTCTCACTCATGTGGCCAAGCCTATGATGCCACAATGCTGTATCTATTCCTGTGGAAGCTAAAGAGATAGAATGGTCAGTATTATGAAGACATAAATACAACATACTTACTCTGTCTCCTTTTGCTATCACCATTGATCCTTTGGTGATATTCCACCACTTTTCTCCGAACATAGATATACAGCTGCCATCTATCAACTGCCCTGTTGAGATCAGATTTCTTTTCATAGCAGGAATATGCCTAACTTCTTTCAACAACCAATCAGTTCCATTCTTAACTTTTATCCATACCTTACCCATTTCAACAATTTTACATGGCTCATCATCACCCAATAAAACATGTCCAAAGTCGCCAGGAACATACTCATGAAAGTATTTCCTATGGGGTGTAGCATGACATGAAGCTCCTGAATCTACTACCCAATAATCACTAGTATTATCTAATGCAAGAATCAAAGCATCTTGTAACACATCACCTACTACATTTGCTTCCTGGGTAGTTTCCTTCTGTGCATCTCCTTTCTTCTTTAGAGATTTGCAGTCTTTCTTCAAATGTCCTTTCTTTCCACAGTTCCAGCACTCTATCTTTCTCAGTCTGGACTTGGATCTACCTGTTTTAGACTTTCCACGATTACCTTGGCTCTTTCCTCTCTCCTTTTGTCTTCCCCTGCTCTCCATGGTCAACGCATTACCTGATGTCTCACCTGTGCTTTTCTTCGCATTTCCTCGCTAAGAATAACACCAATAACATCATCAAATTTCAAGGTGTTTGAACCAGAGACAGAGTTACTTACAGCCATGACCAAGCTATTCCAGCTTTTTGGCAATGAACACAAGATTAGAAGAGCCCTAACCTCATCATCAAAGTTCACACTTACAGAACTTAGCTGATTTGTAACCGTATTAAACTCATTTAAATGATCAGTAACAGATCCACCTTCAGACATCTTCATATTAAATAAATGCTTCATTAGAAATACCTTGTTGGAGGCCGAGGGTTTTTCATATAGCTTACCCAATGCGCTCATCAAACCCTCTATTGTCATTTCTTTTGAGATATTGAAAGCCACCGATGAAGCCAAGCTCAACCGTATTGTTCCGAGAGCCTTTCTGTCAAGAACCTCCCATTCATCGTCCTTCATAGCCATCGGCTGCTTTGCTTTTCCTCCCAACGGTAGGAATAGATCCTTCTGGTATAGATATTCCTCCATTTGCATCTTCCATAACCCAAAGTTTTGGCCTTTAAACTTCTCGACCTTAAACTTCCCTTCTTCTGCCATTGCTCCCACTTGAACCAGAAACGCTAGCTTCCAGTGGGTTTAACTGCCAAATAGACCTTTGGCTCTGATACCAATTGTTAGAAAAATAGGATCGCGGAGCAATAACAATAAACATAAATGCAAATATAATCACACATACACATTACAAGAGAGACATAGATATATCGTGGTTCACCCAACTTGGGCTACGTCCACACTGAATTTGCCAGTCCTTATTATTATTACCGTCCAGCAAGGTGAAGGGATACAACCTGCAGCACAACCGCTGCACTTCCTCTTCTTTGTTTCACAGTCTCTCTCCTGATCTCAGAGATCTTTACAATGCATAAAACCTAATACATCATCATCCCTAGCCGTATTACAATGTCTTTATTTTATAAGGGAAATACAATGGGAAAATACCATGGGATACCCAAAACCATGGGCCACCAAAACAGCTGGCGAAAACAGCCCCAAAAATTTTCTTCGAGGGCGTTGCCCCCGGACCCCCTAGCCAGGGGGGATGGTCCCCCCTAGACATCCGTAGGGGGGCGATTCCCCCCCACACCCCCCACTGGGGTGACTGTACAGTCCACCTACATATCATATAAAACTGGGGTACAAACACGGCTGATACAATATCATCTATGAGACTAGAAGATCTGGCTCCACAACCAACAGATTGAAGAAGCTCGTGGAGTCAAAGATTTATTTTGGCTTTTCAGCAAAGGTACAGGGATGTTTTTCAATTTTGGCAAGTCGACCTGTTATTTTAATGAGCTTTGTACTAACGAGTAGAATGATTTCTTGGAGATCATGCCTATGGATTCAAATTCATTAGCTAGAGGGTTCATGTATCTAGGCTTCCACCTTAAACCAAATAGCTATGTAAAATCTGATTGGGACTGGTTGCTCTCTAAGGTGGAAAGTTGTACTCGGATCTGGTGTAACCGTTATATATCTAAAGGAGGAATGAAAGTGCTTATAAAAAGTGTATTGAGTGCCATCCCTGTCTACTGGATTATCCTGGCAAAAATCCCACTAGGGGTTCTGCAAGCCCTTAGGAAGATTTTATTTTGGATTTATGTGGCAGGGGAAAGAAGGTAGAAGACTACACTGGTCATCATGGGACTCGATATCTAAACCCAAGGAAGTAGAAGGGTGGGGAGTGTTAACACCCAAAAAGTGCTCACTAGCTCATTTACCACATTATATGGCTCATTTGTCCATTTTCCTACCATTTTCCCCTTAAAATCCCAAAAAATCCCAAAAAATCCCTCTAAAAAGCCTCCAAAAGGCCTAAAATGCCTCCAAAAGGCCACAAAACCCTCAAAATAGCCTTAAAAAGGCTAAAAAAACCCCCTTTTCCTCCAAAAATAGCAAAAATCCCCCAAAAAGGGAATAAAAAATATAAAATAATGAGGAAAAGGAGGGAAAAACCCTATACAGCTGCCCAAAACCATGTGTTTCCTAAAACCATGGGTCAGCACTCCACCACCAAAAAACTATAAATAGGTGATGGAGATCCCTTATTCCATATCCACAATCACAAGCACCCTTACTCTGCCAAAATCTCTCTCGAAACCCTAGTTCTCCTTTGAACTATTTTCACCTTGAGAGCCACCTTTGGCCCATTCCCAACATTGGAGAAGGAGAAGGAGCATCTTGAAGCTTGGAGCATCCTCTTGGACACTGCAAAGGGCTTCATCAAACCTTGACACTCAAGGTAACATTAATAGAAAAAGTCATTCTTTTCATTTGATGTTTATGTTTCATGCAATGCTTTAGAAGTAATTTAATTTTTGTTTTAGCTTAATTAGTTTAATATACTGAACTGCTACTAAGGAGTCCATTCTCCTTAGTAGGTGCTCATTTGCACAAGCTAGGGGTAAAACCCTAGCTACAGTTTTGGCGACTCCCCTAGTTTTCGAATTTCTGGTTTCCGTTTTTTTTTAAATTTTTCCTTTCGGCTGTCCCTTTCGGCCGCCGCATACCGCGTTTTTTCCCTCTGCAGTCGCGTCCCGACCGCGCCTTTCAGGCCTTTACCTGCGATCCGACCGCGGCTCTCAGACTGCTTCTGACGCCCTGCCGGCGGATTCAAGTCTGTTACCTGCGATCCGACCGTGGCTAATCAGCCTGTTTGCCACGATCTGACGGCGCCTGTCGGCCTTTTTCCCGCGTCGCGACTGCGGCTTCCTGCCTCTTTCGTGCGTCCCGACTGCGCCTGTTAGCCCTTCTGCCGCGACCCGACTGCGTCTTTTCCCCTGTTTCCTGCGTCCCGACTGCCTCTGTTGGCCCGATAGCCGCGACCTGACCGCCGCTGTTTCCCTTAAACCCGCGGTCGCCCTGTTCCAAATCGCCACAGACCCGCGGTCTGATTTCTGCTCTTTTCCTGTTTTGAGCCCAGCCCCTTTTGCTGCAATATTTTCTGCATCTGAACAGCCCCCTGTCTTACCTGCAGTTCACTACCTTACAGCCTTTCTGCAATATAATTTCTGTTCCCTTTACAGAATTCTTTTAAAAATTTTAGTGTTTTTTAAATTCAGAAAATTTTGCAAGTTAAACTTTCAATTTCCTTATTATTGATAGATTGGAAGTTGCCCCCCTTGTGGCACTTCTATTTTTGGGATCATTACCTCACGAGCACACACTCTGTCACATTAAATCAAGTGAGCCTTAAAAAGTACCTAACTAAACCAACATTCTAACCCCACTTGGGGAACACAAAAGAATCATTGTAGTTAGGTAGGATCAGGGGGATAGGATTCCAATAACACCCCTTGGTTATTTCACTTGAGACATAGTTGTTGTCCAAATAGGGAACCAAAATCCCCCAGTACTTTTTGGCACGGTCACGACCAGTTTATCAGAGGGCCTCTCCCTTAGGAGGGTTGAAGTCGGGAGACTGGTTCCGGAGGCCTGAGTGGAATACCGCACTCCATTCAGTAACCGAAGGGCTACCTTTCGCGGTTCGCGGGATATCCCTGTATAGGGGTATTGCGGTCAATGAACTAAACGGCAGATTCACCTTTATGGACGTGTCATGAACGGGGTATCTTAGTTGCCATTCTTCTAGGATTGACTACCCGGTGTCCCTCCCGGTAGGGGGATATCATAGCCACTTGGATTTCCTACTCATATTGTCTGACTTGGATTTCATTACCTTGCAGAGGATATGTTTAGTTGAGTCAGAATACTTTTAGTTAGGTGTTTGCATGCTCCTTTACCTCCCTTTGGTCTAGTGAGTCCACCATTTTTTCTTTCTAGGAAACCTGCTGCTTGTTGGTATTCTGACCATCTTTGTTGTTACTCCACCTATTGTAGCACAGCTGCTGCAGTGGGTGTTTTGAGTTGGTTGTTGGCCTGAGTGCCTTGCTTTTTAGCTCTCCTTCTGCACACTCGGTTGCATTAGGATTTTTGAGCTGTTTTTCTACTCACCTCAACCCACAGAGATTTGACACCATCTGTCACCATTGAGTCCCCGAGACATTCTCGGCGCCTCAGGGGCGAGCCCCCACAGCACGGTTCTCTTGACACCACTCGTCATAGATTCCGATCATTGTCCGTTGATACCACTCATCACAGATCCAGAGCCTTGTCACTTGACTCCACTCGTCAGCGACGTAGGCCTCCGTCACCAGATAGTGACGCCCCTTACTTTACCTCTGATTCTGACGAAGAGTCTGAGAACCCTATTTATACTGCCCCTACTAGCCCCATGGCTGGCACGATTTCCACTCCATTTGTCATAGGGACCATTGGTGGCACATCCACCACTACACCAGTTACTACACCTGTTTTTGGTATGCCCTCCATGGGGCAACCATCTACCGCTCCCCTCACGGTACCTATTCCCACAGCAGGAATACCTATCCCCACTGCATCAGTGGCTCACACTACCCATGGTGGTGCTGGACCATCCTCCACTACCTCAGTTCCCCCACTTGGGGGCACTGGCCCCAACGTGGTCCAAAGCACTACTGTGTCACAGCCTTCTTCCAGTTTGCCATTCATGGCTAGCCTTAACCTACCTGACCTGGCCAGATTGACCAACGATCCTATTCGACACGACCCTACATGGCCTCATATGCCTACCAAGCTCCCCTCGGACATCCCTAAGTTCGAGGGCAAGGCCGGTGAGGACCCACAAAACCATATCATGTCTTTCCACCTATGGTGTTCCTCTAACTCCATAGTAGACGACTCTGTTCGCCTCTGTCTCTTACAACGCACCTTCACTGGCTCTGCAGCCAAGTGGTATATTGAGCAGCCTCATGGGACCCACGCCACCTTTGCTTCCCTGGCCTCGACCTTCCTGCAGTTCTTCCAGTTGCCTGTCCGCTATGACGCGGGCGTTGAGATCCTTCTATCTTGTAGACAAACACGGCTACCCATATCACGGACCACATCCATGAGTGGCGTCGACGCCGTAGCTTATGCAAGATCAAACTTGACGACCGTATCTTCCTAGATTGGTTCCTCAAATCCCTTCTCCCGGTTATCGCTAAGGATGTGGCCTCAGAAAGACCCCAGTCTGAAGAAGAAGCCATCCTTAAGGCACAACAGTTCGACCTCATTTACGCCCAATCGGGTTACCTTTATACCATTATACCTGACGCCCCTCGCGGTGAGTCCTCCCAGCATGATGCGCCGGGGGCATCCCACGCTGCAGATGGTATCATTGGCCGTGTTTCTTCGCATCCCCAACCATTTTCTATAGCACGTCCTACCCCTGGCCCCGACCTGTCGCGGGCTACCTCCGAGTCCGGAGCAACCAACTCGTATGCTCCCATGACACATTACCATTCCCACGGACCCTCATGTCCACCTCAGTGCTTCGGGTATGCGACTCCTGCGTATGCTCCTCCAGTCGCCCCTCAGCCTTACTACCATCAGCAGGCTGCCCCAGCTCCTGCGCCTTCACAAGCCCAACCCGCTTATTATACGCCCCAGGCAGCCCCTGCGGCACATCCACCACCTGCTCCGCAGTCCTATCAGCAACCCCCTCAAGTTGCTGCACCTGCTCAGCCTCAACCTGTTTATCATCCTCCGCAGCCTGCTCCTGCACCTGCGCAACCTCAGAATCCACCTGCTGCCCAAGGGCAAGTTTACGCCCAACAGAACCCGCAGCAAAACCAGAACAACCAACGTAATCAGGGCCAACAGAACCGCGGCAAGGGCCGTAATCGGGGAAACAACCAACCTGCAGACCAAGCTGGTAAACCGACTAATCCCCCTGACAAAAACAATGCGGCCCCCGCTAATCAAAACCCTGATCGCCCGCCCAAGCCGGCTAAAAACACCAATTTGCGAACGAACCACCCTTGTTCTATTTGCGGGGTCTATGGACACTACACCCATGCTTGCCCACACTTGGAGCGAGCTCGGCAGCTCTGGGTTGACGAGGCCCATCGCCAAGGGCATGCGGCCCCCCAAGCGCCACCCAACCCCCCCCAACCTCAACAACCCCCTTTGGTCCTGCAAAACCCCTTACCGACCCAAGGCGTAGTGAACACTCAGCCGTTGGCTCCCCATCAAGCCAATGCACCCCAACAACAACAGATCACTTATGCTGCTCCTGATCAACCCATGTTTGACTCAGGTACCCACCACTTACTGATGATGTCATCCGCTGACGTCAACCTCCAGACTCGTCGGAACCAATATGGCTCCACCTCTGAAGCCACTCCCACGGATAAACCTACTAACGCCCATCCCACCGATCAGGCATTACGTATACCTCCGCCTCCCATAGATGGCGCTGCGAAAGCACCTCGTTTCCCACTTCGTCGAATCAACAATAACCCTAATGCGCGCGCTGCGTCAAACTACAACATCGTAGACGACTTAGCCCAATCTCCCGCAGCCATGTCTGCATTAGAAGTCTTGAAGAACTGCCCTTCCCAGCGCAAGACTTTACTTTCCGCCATTGGGGGGATTGACCCAACTGATTCGCATTTGATGGCATTTGATTTAGACCAGTCTGAACCACGCCTACCTTCCAGCTTAGCCTTCCAAGTTACTGTTTCCGTTAGGAATCTTGTTATCCATCGGTGCATCATTGATGAGGGTGCCTCCACATGCGTTATGTCTACATTTGTATGGCAGAAGCTAGGATCCCCTCCTCTTCAGCAGTCCACCACTGCGTTACGTGCATACGACGGTCGTTCGGCCCAGCCCCAAGGCCTTCTACCCAACGTTCCAGTCCAGTTAGGTGGTAAAACAGTCCTTATTGACATAGAGGTAATCAATGCCCAATTAGATTACAACCTTCTCCTTGGCCGCAGCTACATGTATGCCATGCGGTCGGTTGCCTCTTCTGTCTTTCGCACCATGATGTTCCCCCATGAAGGACGCGTGGTTAAGATTGACCAGCTCACCTACTATGATCCCAGTGCTCCGGCGGCACCGGAAAATGTTCTCCCCATGGTTGAACAACCTGTTTCTCATGCCACCACCTCGTTTGTTTCCTCTACGGGGCCTGGAGTCTACTCAGACGCGCCGATGACCTCCACCTTTCAATCCATTCCTCCGCCGTCATCTACGCCCGAAATGTCTGATTTATGTACCTTGTCCCACGACAACCTACCACCTAACACTCAACCACCCTTGTTGCCAAAACCACCACTGGTACGTAGCCACATTGGTGTTACACCGATCCATACGATCCCCTTCCTAGTCCCTCCATCGGGAGTAGTAAGCGCCCCGGTCATGGCTACCCTTAGCCTCCCTGGGTTAACCTTGGGATTACCTATATGGTATCTTTCGCCTCCCGTTCGCCCGCCGACACCAGATGTCGTCCTCCAGCCGGTGCAACCCATGGCTACTACCACTCAGCCACCTCCCGGTGTCTCTACCCCTTCGTCCTCCACGACACCTCCTCCTACTCCCAAACCCACTGGGGGCAGAGGTCCCCAACCTTACACTGCCGTACCACCTCCAAAGACAGTCAAGAACCCTCCAGTGTTTCGTGCTCCTCCCAAATGCTCGCTGTGTGACGAGTTGGGCCATGCGACCCACCAATGCCCACAGTTACCCGCATTACAGAAGCACATGCAAATGCTCGATGATGACCCCAACATCCCAACTGTCGAACTAAACCCCACTCCTAAAGATAAGTCCCTACGTACCAACCACTCCTGCGCCATCTGCGGTATTTACGGGCACTATTCACATCATTGTCCCGATCTCCCGGATTACAGAGCGGCTCTCTATGAGATGAACAATCTGGATCTTGAGACGGCACCACCTACCATTGAGGAGATCTACCCCCCAGACTCTTCACCTTTCGGAGAGGTTAATACCATCTATATGATCTCTTCCACCACTACTCCCTCGTCAACCGATTTGACGACGCAAACTTTCCGTACTGATGAGGAGATTCTTGAGGCCCTTACTGCCCCGGATTATCCTTGGGATGATATGCACCACCGTTCCTATTTCATCCCAGAAGAATCCTCCTCTAGCACCGCTACCCAATACGCGGTCGAATCCAAAAACTTCCTCCCCACCAAGGTCGACTGGTTCAAGGACCCTATTCCTGCTCCGGATGCCTTCGAGGAAGGTAACATGGCCAACATCTCACCTGTCATCCAAGTTGATATCGCTGCTCCAGGTCGTGCCCCTGAACTCATTACTTTAGGAGCATTCTGCAGTAAATAAGAGATTGAGGACTACATAAACCTTTTCAAAGAATTCCGTGATGTCTTTTCCTGTTCCTATACCGAAATGCCTGGTCTTGACCCTGCCATTATAGAGCACCACATTGACACATGGCCTGATGTAACCCCCGTTCGTCAGAAACAACATCCTCTTCCTCCCTCAAAGTTCCCAGGATATGCCCCTGAACTCATCACTTTAGGAGCCTCCTGCAGCGAGCGGGAGATTGAGGATTATACACAACTCTTCCAAGAGTTCCGTGATGTCTTTGCTTGGCCCTCTAACGGAATGCCTGGGTTCAACCCCGCCATTCTCAAACATCACATAGACACACGGCCAGAGGAACTCCATGTTCTTACTGAAACCAACTCTGAAGGCCTCCCTTCACGCAACTCCCAGGACGGGTTGCATCCCACGGAATCTCTATCCATAGAATAACTCGCGGCCCCATTTTGGTCCGCATTGTACAGTTTGCTCTCTTTTTGTTTTTCACTTTTTTACCATCATCTTACATTCATCCTTTCTACATGATTACAGATGGACCATCTTCCACCTCGTTACACTGGCTTCGCTGACGGCGCAAGCCGCTGGTCTCCCAACCTGGCTTCTGCAGCATGGGTCTTGTACTCCCCTTCCAACGAGATGATTCACCTTGACGGGATATGTATAGGCGCTGCTACCAATAACCAGGCGGAGTATGATGCTGTGACCGGTCTCCTGACTGCCGCCCTCCAAATGGGCATTAGTCACCTTCATGTGTTTCTTGACTCCCAGCTACTTGTCTCCCAGCTCAACAACTGCTACCAGGTGCGTGATCCCTGCCTTTTTAGAAAATTCCTGCGCACAAAACAACTCAGTCGACAATTTGGATCCATCACATTCACACATGTCCCCAGAGCTCAAAATCGTGTCGCAGACCAAATGGCCAACAACATCCTAGACTGGCATATCAATCACACCATGTAACATCATGCATCATCATCCCATAACATCTCATAAAAAATATATATAAAAACCCAAAAAGATTGCATCACATCCACATTTGCATCCATGAACATAAACCACATACATATCCATAGGGGCATCCACGTGCCTAACCAAACATATATCATGTTACATCACATAAAGTACACAAGGGGCATCCATGTGCCTAACATCCTAACCTACTAGCATCCACGTGCAATGTAAACATATCATAACACATAAAGCGCATCCACGTGCGTACAAATAAAACAACATCATACAAAAAAGTGCATCCACGTGCATATATATATCAAAAAATATACATGTTCAGTGCTGTACATGTCCTGAGTACCCCTGTACCCAGCTATACAAAAAATGGCTATACATGCCTAAAGCCTCATCTACATACATGCCGTAGCTACAAAACTCGGGGGGGAGTCCCCTGCCCCCCCCTAATGGGAGTCGTATCCTGCATCACTGCCGGCATCGGCTGCCTCTGAATCCTCCCCTCGCTCCTCCTCCGGCAAGTCCTCCTCTCCACCGGCCTCCTGTGCCCGGGCCCGGTCCACCAAAATCGCCACCCGGATCGCGATGGATCTGAACTCACGGGGTGCCCCCATGCAGTCCCGCACCACATCAGGATCGACATCCTGCCATCCCTCGTCGGTCACTCCTATCAATAACCGATCTAGTAGCTCCCGTACAGACTCTAGGGTCACCTCTGGATCCCGGCGTCGCACCTCTCCTCGTCCAGGCAGAGCTGGAACGGCCACAATACCCTGTCGGGCCACATATCCCGGGGGTGGCCTCGGGCCCACATCTGCAAACATCAACCATATGTCAGTCATAGCATCTCTATCTAATATCATATACATAAAATATTGACATACATAACATGCAATAAAAACACATACGTACCGTCAGGACCCCATGCCTGTCCTGGTGCTCGTGGCGCCTCCGGATCTCCCGTGAAGTCCATGTCCCGATACGGGAAGTCGTCCAGTGTCAGTGGTATCTGAAGCCACTGTAGGTACAACTCCTGCGTAAAGTACCTGCCCACATCGCCACCACCACGGCGACGCATCATCTCACCCCAACGGACCATCCTCGGCTCCCTCATCCCTCCTGGCCTAATCGGCACCCGTGGCCGCAGTGTGGGTACCCTCTCCATAAAGAAGGCACATAGGAAGGACCCAAAGCAAAAGCCCTTACCATCTTCCTTCGCTGCCGTCAGCTGTCGCTGAACGCAGGTCAGGAACATCTGGCCCCACGCGTAGTACACCCCATCCAGTACGCGCTCTACCATCTGTATCTGCCCCCCAGACACCTTCTCCGGTGACTGGGAACCCAAGACCCGCACCACACACGCCGCCATAGCCCGCACTGCCGGCTCCTGTAGGTCCTTCACCAGGAGTGCATTCCTATGCACAACCGCGTCCGGACCACAGTACCTCTCTAACATGTCCTCCATGTCAACATCCGCGGCAACCCGCGGCTGTGTATCTGCCACCCTGCCCAGGCAGGGAAACCCCGTCAAAAAGTAAACATCAGTCAGGGTGAGGTCCACCCTCTCACCCTGTACCCGGAAAGCCTGTATGTCCGGCTCCCAGAAGCTGATCAGACGGTTCAGTAACAATGTTGCTGTCCGTATCATAGGTATCTGTGCGAACTTCAATAGTCCGCACAATCCCAGCACTGTCCGCACATGGCGATTCCCTCGAATGAAACCCATGGTCTCATCAAGGATCTCTCGCTCTCTGCAGAGAACCTGCGGCATCCTGCCAATCACACAAAGTGAACTCATCAGACTCATGTCAACTTAAGAAAAGTACTTTTCCCCCTCCCAGAAGCCCTAATAGCTCGGCCCAAAACCGCGGCTTTCGGGCTTCCTGCCGCGGTTTTCGACCGCGGCTGTCAGGCATCTAGCCGCGGTTCCCAATCGCGCCTGTCAGCCCTAAACCCGCGGTTGAGAACCGCGTGTTCCTCCTTGGAACTCGCGGTACTCGACCGCGGTTCCATCTAGGAATCACGCGGTCTCCAACCGCGTGGTTCGGCCCGAAACTTGCGGTCTTCAACCGCGGTTTCGACCCCCTAACCCGCGGTCCACCCCACGTGGACCGTACAAATCAACCCTAGGACCCACTAGCCAACCCCCAACCCGAAAAAATATGCAGGTATGAGTTTAATGAAATACCTGTATCTCACGGATCAGCAAACAGCCAGACGGATCGTCCAGAAATGCCACCTAAGCTCTGGTCCACTCAACTCACAAGTCAAAGTCAACAAGTACAAATGACACATGTCATGTTGGACCCACCACTATTTATAGTCAGTTGACTTTTTCTTATTTTGGTCATTCTGGCCCCATACGGAGTCCGTTTTCCGAACCGTTTCCAACACTGGAATCAGCACGACGAGACCGTCATTATGGTCACCTCGTTGCATTATTTTTGTCCTGTCATTTTTTGCCCATTTTTTCCGACGCCACTAGTCGCCTCGGTTTGCGTGCCACATTGGCCGTTCTCCGTTTTTCACATGTTTTATATCATCGGATTCAGTTTTCCGCGCTGGTGATTATGCTTGAGATCATTTCTCGCCCTCACCTTCAGATTTTCTGGGCATTTTTTAAAGTGCCCCCGTCACCTCGGTTTGCGTGCCACATCGGCCATTACCCGTTTTTGACATCCTTTATATCGCCGGATTCATTTTTTCGAGCTCGTGATGATGCTTGAGATCATTTCTCGCTCTCACTTGGTACAATTTTAACATTGTGTCCCGAACACCTTGTTGCCTCGGTTTGCGCGCCACATCGGCCGCCATCGGATTGTTCCACACTTTTACATGAGCCATTCACTCCTGTCATACTGCAAATGTCTTGTTATTTTGCCACCATTTAATTTACCCCGCAAGGAGGCCCATCAGTGTTCCCCACTACCATCGTTCTTGGTCATCATTACTGTTCCTTGATTGAACACTTCCTCCTTGCCTGGCCATTCCTTTTGTTCGGTATAATTTTATCCCTTTTTCGGGCCGGACAAGTCCTTTACGAAAAAGGCACTTAGGGAGTTTCCGTTAAGCTCTTTTCTGACTCCTAAAAGAATGAAAAGTTCGCCGAGCAATCTTGCTTCCTTTCATGCTCGTTAAAGTACCTGAAAGGGCGTCTATCTGGTATAAGTTTAACCCTTTTCCGGACCTGGTAGACTAATTACGAAAAAGGAATACTCTAGTCACACCGGCTAGAAGAGTTCTTCATTGCATCCTTTTATGCTTCTTTGGGCCTTGGAGACTAACTCTACGAAAAAGCAACCCCCTGGAGTCTTCTTACTTGCTTTCAGACTCTCTAAAATTGAAAGCAACCACGAGCATGAACTGTCCTGGGCTCGTAAAATCCACACGACAGTACCATTCCATCATTTCAGAGTCTTCTTATTTGCTTTCAGACTCCTTAAAATTGAAAGCAACCACGAGCATGAACTGTCCTGGGCTCGTAAAATCCACACGACAGTACCATTTTACACACACTTCTTCTAGTTCCTTAACCCATGAAGAAGTTTTCCCCCGTGCCTCCTGGCACTTTGATCAATCATCGCGGCAGCACCCCCAATAAGGTCGCCTTTGTTAAGAGTATTATGCAGTCTCCTGCCATTTTATACCAGCTTGAGTCTCCCTCGGCCAGTTATCCTCCCAGATCCATTACAGCTATGATCCCTTTCCCCTCAGTCAGTTTCATATGCTGCCAGATCATTCCCATTATCATACTCTGAACAAAGGAAGTTTGAGTCCACCCACTCTACTTGCCCAGTTTTTCCCGCACAATTTGGTCAGCCCTGCCATCAGCACTATCACATTTCGATTCTCCACCTCGCGCTTCTGTCAAGGAAACATCATTTCCTTGATAGTTGCAGGTCTCCCTCTGTCGACGACAGTTCCTCTATTCCAGAGGATAGGCCCAGAGGTCCCTACGCCTTGGACTTATCACCATCTGTGGTAAGTGCCTACGGATCATTCTGAGAGGAGACATCATTGCCTCTCTGAGTGGTTGTTCCTCACATGCTCGACTTCAGCACCTTGATCGCATCGTTGAGGCTCACGTAGGATTATATCCCATCAGTTTTTAGTCGAAGACCCCGGATTTCCCCCGACTCTAGCACATTGGTGAGTCATTTCGGAACGCCCAGTTATATGTTCCTGTGGATGTCCGGGCTGCGTTGGCGTTTGTATTCGGAAGCCATCCAGTTACATGCTTCCTCGAGTACCTAGTTCAGTTCCAGTTCCAGATCAGTGTACCATTGAGGTCAGAGCTACCTGTCACTGTGCTCCAGCAGCTCATCAGTTCCTCTGGTACCCCAGTCAGCAGCACTGTTGATTGTTCCAGTGCCCCAGTTCTACAGTTCACACATGATCCGCTCAGCAGTATGTCCCAGATTTTGTGTTCCCTCTGGACACTTATGATGTACACAGTGGTTATGTATTTTACAGGTCCCCCTTTTTTTGGGCCTCACAGTTATGTTTATGTATCTTGATACGAGCATGGGTATGCCCGCCTCGTCCATATATTGAGATTATTCCTCATGCATTTTTTGAGGTCATGTATTTTTCAGGTCCCCATTTTTGGACCCTATTGTTATTGTTATGTTATATCCTGATACGAGCATGGGTATGCCCGCCTCGTCCATATGATCAGATGCTTCCTCATCCATTATTGAGGTTATGTACTTTTAGTTCTTGCAGTTGTTCGGGATCGTTGTTCCGGGCTTCAGTTTGTTTCTTCTCTTCTCTCCACACCCAAGAAACCCATTCATGACTTATGATGTCCATCGTCCATACGATGAGCTCCTGCCCTCGCACATCAGGGGGCAATCTGTTAACACCCAAAAAGTGCTCACTAGCTCATTTACCACATTATATGGCTCATTTGTCCATTTTCCTACCATTTTCCCCTTAAAATCCCAAAAAATCCCAAAAAAATCCCTCTAAAAAGCCTCCAAAAGGCCTAAAATGCCTCCAAAAGGCCACAAAACCCTCAAAATAGCCTTAAAAAGGCTAAAAAACCCCCTTTTCCTCCAAAAATAGCAAAAATCCCCCAAAAAGGGAATAAAAAATATAAAATAATGAGGAAAAGGAGGAAAAAACCCTATACAGCTGCCCAAAACCATGTGTTTCCTAAAACCATGGGTCAGCACTCCACCACCAAAAAACTATAAATAGGTGATGGAGATCCCTTATTCCATATCCACAATCACAAGCACCCTTACTCTGCCAAAATCTCTCTCGAAACCCTAGTTCACCTTTGAACTATTTTCACCTTGAGAGCCACCTTTGGCCCATTCCCAACATTGGAGAAGGAGAAGGAGCATCTTGAAGCTTGGAGCATCCTCTTGGACACTGCAAAGGGCTTCATCAAACCTTGACACTCAAGGTAACATTAATAGAAAAATCATTCTTTTCATTTGATGTTTATGTTTCATGCAATATTTTAGAAGTAATTTAATTGTTGTTTTAGCTTAATTAGTTTAATATACTGAACTGCTACTAAGGAGTCCATTCTCCTTAGTAGGTGCTCATTTGCACAAGCTAGGGGTAAAACCCTAGCTACAGGGAGTTAAAGAGTTGAGGACCTTTGGGCTGGCTCTTACTTCTAAGTCTATGTGGCAGCTGTTAACCAAGGAAGGGAAATGGCATGCTATTCCATGCTTCAAATATATGGCTAATCTTCCATTGATAAGCTGGATACGATAGGGGAACAAACGAGGCAGTGGGGGCTCTCTTATTTGGCGTAACATTATTTATGCTTACAAGGTAATCGGGAATAGGTTGGTGTGGCAAATTGGGAATGGTCAGGTGGCACGAATTAGTCTTGACTTTTATAAATGAGTATCCTATCTAAATCCACTTCCGCAGGAACTCATTAGCTTTTTAGCTGAGAAGGGTTATGTGGTTTTGGTAGATATCGCATATGGTACTTCTAATTTAATCCAGCAGTGGAGAACGGCAGACAACTTATAGCTAACCGAGAGATGGATAGAGCTTTGGAACTGATGGATAACCGCATTGAGGAAGGGCTTTATACTATTGCAGGAAGACCTTGACACTATACAATGGTGCGGGTACGAGGAGGAAGGAACACACTCTGTCAAAGGAGCATACAAAATGTTATGGAGCAGCCAGTTTAACGATGACCCTTGGTGGTGGAAGATTATATGGAAGGCTCGGGAAACTAAAAAAAGTAAAATTTTAATGTGGTTGATTTTGAAGGGAAAGATTTTAACTTGGGACAACTTAAAGAGACATTATATAGAGGGTCTTGGAAGGTGTAGTTTATGCAGAGTGGCGGACGAGGATGCTGAACATCTTTTCCATGAGTGCTCCTTTATCAAGCAGGTCTGGGACAGTATCAAGTTGCATTTATAGTTGGGTCAGCTGGCGGATGGAGGCACTTTCGAGGAAGCAATGAAAGAATGGTTTAAGACCATAATCTGAAACGATTCAGGTGCTTAGCGGTTTTAGTGTCGTGGTATATATGGACGGCTAGGAATTTATCAGTGTTTGAAGATATCAATCAACCCTCCTTTTATGTCTTGGGTCTGATTCTCTCGGTTCATCACCTATTTTTGGAAACTAAGAAACCGGTCACCAACAGAGTGCTGAAAATGCTGACTTTTGATGAAGCTAAAGTGATGGGTTTTTTTACGGAGCTTGTAGCAATAGTGTTTGTGGACTGAGAGGGGTTCTGAAAATCTCAAAAACAGGGTCTTTTGGCTTCCAAGCCAATGAAGGGAGAGGTACTAATAACTGAGCTGAAGGTCTTGCTCTACGATTTTTGTTGTTACTTGCAAGAGAGAAGAAGGTGGACATTCTCAAGGTTTACGGGGATTTCAAGATCTGGATCAAATTTATGAATGATGAGTATACATGTTCAACAATCACTTTCTTCAGAATATGGGAAGCAATGTGAAGTAGTTGGCTCAATTATTTTCGAAGGTTACCTTTGTTCATGTCTATAGAGAACAGAACGTGGAAGCTGACTCTAACTCGAAAGCTAGATTACTCTTAGAAGTAGGAAATTATCTTCTTTGTTAGTCAAGACTCTCAGTAATCAATTTTGTTTTTATTAATGAATTCCAAATATATATGGCAACGGAGTTTTGATACTATTTTTAAATGTGTAAAGAATATGAAAGTTTTCACAGTAGAAGCTAGGGTTTTGGAGACCAAGTAGGCTTTTTCTAAAATTATCGTGCTTATTAAGCACCTGTGGTATGTATTTTTTGCTCGGCAATTAATATGATTTTTTCTTTGGAAAAAAAAAGATTATTCAAATAAAGTAACGGGTGTAAACAAAATTTAGATGGATAGTGACCTTACTCTGTTATAACACCCACTTAATTGACTGCTTTCTTATATATTTTTAAACGATGAGCCATAACATCGCTTCTTTTATATAACCATGTAATTGTGATATTTTTTGTTCGCCTGGGTTTACCCGTACTACATATGAGAGTGTTCATGTATATAAATTCCAA
This sequence comes from Larix kaempferi, assembly GCA_027924585.1. Lineage (NCBI taxonomy): Eukaryota > Viridiplantae > Streptophyta > Pinopsida > Pinales > Pinaceae > Larix > Larix kaempferi. Next base: position 112,437 of record BSBM01001848.1, on the reverse strand, counting down.
AAATAATTTATGTTTTAATAAAAAGCATATGCATCGACTATGAATCTATCTGAATCAATAAAAGTACAACCCTGAATCAATAAAAATACAACCATAATATATAATCAGAACATCATAACAACACTTCATTCTTACAATTTAATCCAAAATATGTTGAACATATCATAGGAGGCTGAAATATATATTTGAACAACCAACTTAATGACCCTCACATAATAATAGGTGGCAAATATATCAAGTCTGCAAAGCAATACAAAAATAGGGCACTACATTTACAATGTTGAGACCCAATCAAATTCACACTTGATAATAGACTTTAGCAACACACAATGCATGTTCATTTCTAATTATTTAGCATCAAATCACAGTTTTCAGGTTACACATTTTAATTTCTAAATAGGTGTTACCTCACAACTAAAGCTTAATAAAAATACCTGCAGTTTGGAGCTAGACCTGATTGTAAGGGCTGAAACTCCAGAGCTCGACAACCTCCAAATAACTACAAATAAGGTTAGCAAGAGTTTGGAAGAATAAAATTTGAAAGAGCAGCGAGCCGAAGTAAATGGTGAGTAAATGCGCATTGTACCAGGAGTGCATCTAGCCAGCGGCTGAGGGGACATCTAGATAAAGCTTCTTGAATGTTCCAATAATGACAAGAGGAGGAAGGCATTGAGGTGGGTTAATGCATGTAATGCATGGTACCACATCATGGGCTCCCATGCCGAGGAACCTCCAACACGTGCCACCTAGTTGTCGCGGTGGTCCCCACATTTGGGGATAATATATTATATTGTTATAATGTTCTTCATCATTATTTTAATACTCTTATTTATCATCAACCTATATTAATTGTTTTAATTAAATTATAATATTATATTATAATTTAATGGAATTATTTTTTAATTAATTATTATATTATAATTGATTAATATCATATTCAATTAAATTATAATATATTTAATATCCCTATAATTTAATGAAATTATTTTTTAATTAATTATTATATTATAATTGATTTAAATATCATATTTAATATTATATTATTTTTAAAATAATAATATTGTTTAATTAAACAATGTTATTAATCAAACAATTAAATTATGTATTTCATTAAAATTATTAAACAATATTATTCTATTAATATTTCAGAGATATGTGTATGCACACACCCCCGTTACTAGCAACAACCACATTAATATTGATAGGTGTTAATTGGGCACACACTTTTCATATTAATGTTTTTTCCTATAGTATATTATTAATGTGGTTGTTGCTAGTTATAACAAAAACATTATAATGTTACATATTAATATAGTTTATATCTATTTTTTGAAAGTATTTGAACTTCGAATAATTTAATTTGGTAATGTTAAAAAGGAATTTTTTTATTTTTAATACAAAATTAATACCATAATATGATTTTAAAAAATTAAGATATATAGATATATAAAAAAATTATGGAATCATTATAAAAAAAATTATAATATGGCCAAGAATCAAAATGAGATTATAAAATCAATAAAGCTTCCTTACATCCAAGGGACAACACACAAAATAGCCAACATACTGAGGAAGAAATGAATAAGGGTCACCTTCTCTCCTTTGAACACGTTGCATGGAATCTTAGACCATGCAAAAGATCAAGCGGACCCAAAGAAGAATAAAGGTGTGTACGTGATCCCATGTGGCTGCGGTAAGGTGTATATTGGAGAAACTGGTCGCGCTATACTAACAAGATTAAAAGAACATAGCACGGGCATCATTCACGGACGGATAAAGAATTCCGCATTAGCAGAGCACTCCATAACCTCCAAACACCACATTCTCATGGAAGATTCCAAAGTCATCGCCAGCATTGACCATTACACAAGAAGACGAGTAAGAGAAGCGATTGAAATTGAGAAACACCCTCTTAATATCAATTGGGATGATGGATAGAAACTCAGCAGGACGTGGGCTCCTATCATTAACCAATTAAAAAATAATACAACAACGACATCTTAATAATGTTTCTAAGGGCCGACATATTTCAAATATTAGGTTAGGATACATTATTAATAAAGAAACCAATTGAGAGATTAAGTTGGGAAATTGAATAGTATCTCTTGAAGATGGGCTGAACTACCCAGCCTCAAACATCGAGAATTTTTACATTTTCACACGGGGTTTCCTGCAGTTAAAATATATAAATTTATAAAAAAATTATGTAAACATTATATAAGAAATGCTTATGTTTTCCAATTTACATTATATTACAAGTAATTCAAATTTACATTGCAATATCCAATATAATATTTAAATTATACTAAAAATATACAATGTTACATTTCAATATGAACTATATTTCACAATAAAGTATTTGGATTGATTTAATTTGAAAATATTAAAAAAGAATTTCAATTTAATTTAAAGTTAATATTTTAACATGATTTAAAAAATAATACAATATATACATTTAAATAAAAATAATTGTAAATTGTATAAATAATGTGTGTTTAAGTTTTTTTAAATCATAAAATTTTCTTTTTTCTTATCAATTTTAGTTTTAAACTACACCAATTAATTCAATATCATTGCTTATATATATATTAATATTAATTCATAATTTATTAATATTAAGAAATAATATTAATAATAACATTATAATATTATTGTCTCTTAATGTCACTATTAATATTATCAATGATATGAATGTTAATAATAAAATTATAAATGTTGTTATTAATATTAATAATATTAATAAATTTTTTAATATTATTAATGTTGTATAATATTAATAACAACATTTATAATTTTATTATTAGTATTCATATGATTCATAATATTAATGGTGACATTAAGAAACAAAGGTTGCTATTAACATTATTTCTTAATATTAATAAATTAATATTTCTTAATATAACCTTTGTAAGGTTAATTTTAACATTAATAATATTATTAATGTTAATTTATCATTGTAAATAGTAATATTATTAATATTATTTACTATTTATAAATATTATTTAATATTTATAATGATAATTTTAATTATAAATATTGTAATCATTTAAATATAAAGTTTACAATATGAATAAATAATATAAATATTCATAAATATTCATAAAGATTCATAAGTTCTTAAATATTAATAAATGTATCCGTGTTTCATGAGTTCTTAAATATTAATGAATGTATCCCTATTTCATGAGTTCTTAAATATTAATGAATGTATCCTTGCTTCATGAGTTCTTAAATATTAATGAATGTATCCGTGTTGCATGAATTCTTAAATATTAATAAATGTATCCGTGTTTCATGAGTTCTTAAAGGCATGCCTCTTTTCATTTTATTATATTAGAATATCTAAGTTAATATTTTTACGAGGTTGGGTTATTATAACAATAAAGATTGTATTGACATTTTTAATGTTTTGAAGATTGACTTTAATTAATGGTAAACTTAAATTTAAGTTCGATTTTAATATGTTTGGGAATTCTCAATTATGCTCATCTTCATGATGAGTTGAGAATGATAATATGATTGACATATATCTTAGTCAAAACTGATGTGAAAATTTTAAATTCTTTAATGGATATTGAAAATAACATATCTATTAATAGTAATGTTATTATTATTAATATTAATAATAAATTAATAATATTATTAATAATAATAATAATATTATTAATGTTGATAATATATTTAAATTATTAATAATATTGTTAAATAAAAATAAATATATATTAATCTTTAAAGATATGGATACAAGAGTTTAAGAGATATCCCATTAATTAAATTTACTATGTAAATGATTTTTTTTATATTTACATTAAATTTATTCAAATACAAAATTAATATAATAAAAAATTAATATATTAATATAGTTTTATTAAAATGTATATATGAAATAAATTTATAAAATGTATATATGAAATAAATTTATATTTAAATTAGATTATTAATGATAAAATTGTGTATTTAAAATATAAAATAACTTATTCAAATAAAAATTTAAAACATTAAAAATAATATATTTAATATATAAATTAGTACATTTAAAGTGTATATATAATTAAAATGTTAATATAATATCTCTCATATATATATATAATCATTGCCATATAAAAATTAAAATATATATTTTATATTATTTGAATCATGTTATATATTCTATATATTATTTAATCTTCATCATATTAAAATTATGATATATATTTTATATTATTTTAATTATGTTATATATTAATTTAATTAATAAATGTTCAATGACAAAATTGTTAGCTAACCTTTTTTTTTAACAAAGTCGGAATTCTATCTTTTTCTTCTACTAAATGACTTTTGTCTCATATATTTGATTATTTTGGTAATGTAGTAATGGACAGAGAGCAATCCGTAGAGATAATGGGTATGTGAAGAACTTCTTCATAAATTTTGAAGAAAAGTATGTGGTTATACTTTAAAGACAGCACATAAAACAATTTTAAACAGCATATACAATAATTTCTTTGGTTATAAAAAATAAAGTGTAATACAGCGCTGTGTTCATCTTTGGTTATTCCTCATTCTGAATTGTTACACTTGGAGTTTATATTCGCTGAGAGGAGCCATCATTATCATGGCCAATTTTGTATACCTTAACCTATATAGTCACTATTGTTACAATAACCTGTAGAGTACTTTTAGTAGTACATTCTCAGTAGACATAATTACTAAATTTTCGCACATTAATGTAATACCTAGGCATTAATGTAATACCTAGGCGTAAAAAAAACTTGAGGAACCGTTGATACAATTTTTTATTGTTGGTCCAAGATGACGGCTGCAACATATTTAATAAATATTTCCACACTATTGCAATAACTATGCACAAAAAAACCTGAGTAATACCTATGCATAAAAAAACTTGAAGAATTATTGATACAAATATTTTATTGTGCCCAGCAAGAGGCCTGCTACATAATCAATATAGATCCATCTTAAAGGGGATCTAGCCCACCCCTTTTTAGAGTGTAAATGTTAATAAAGCATTTTAATTTATCTAATTTGTGTAGTTATAAATATATGCCTTTATAAATGTTTTAAATAGTCAACACTTTATTTTTTATAATATTTTATAAGTTTTTAAAAAGAACACTTGTCATCTCTAGGATGAGCACAAAAGGAGTTACACATCTTTCCCTACTAAACTTTAAAATACTCAATACAATTTCTAAGTATTCCCACAATATTGTAATACCTATGTATAAAAAAACTTAAAGAACATTGATACAAATCTTTTTCCTATGAGAAGCTTGCTTCAATCCAATTTAACACCGAGTAGTGGCATTCCAACTCTTGTGTGATGCACACCATTATCTTCCCACTAAACATGGTTCCAAGGAAACACAACCCTAGCATGAATAAATCTTCGTCCCAAACTTTCATGGAAATTTAGTGAGAGTGTCAAGGATTTTTAGACAAAGAGCGAGGATATGAAAATGACAATATTATGCATAGGCGACTAGATGAAGATTACATTATTATTTCGTTATTTTTAGAAATAATATAATTTTCTAAATTCAAGAGAGCTATATAGATAAATGGCTATGAACAATATCTCGTGTAATACACGAGGATTTAATAAATTTATCATTAAATTATTTTATTTTAAATACTTTTGACAAGAAGTCAAAAGTAAAATAATGTAATGGATTATTCTTTTATTAATAAAAGACACTAAAAGAGGGGACATAAATGAAATAGTTGTTGCATGAGTGATTGTTGACCCACAAGAGGAAAATCCAAGTGGCTGAAGTTGGTGACTGAGAACTCAAGGTGCACCAGGCATCTTCCCCAAAATCAGGTCACAACTTAGTTGAGTGCTAAAGAGAAAGAGGCTCATAAATGACTAAGTCCTAGGAAAAATACTATATAATAGTATGTCCATAAGCAACAAGAGGCTAGCATTGGATGGGGAACTGAGATAATGCAAAAGATGGCGCAATCGATGGATTTTTCTCTTGTGGCTCAGCAATCATGCTCGGGGGTTCTAGAGCAAGTAAGACTTGGCTGCTCTAGGAGTTGGTTAGAAGGAACAACTATTTCACTTCTGTTTTCCTGCCTATAGTACCAGGTTCCTTGTTTAGTTTTTCTACTTAATTAAATTAATTACAGTAGGAGTTTTATTTATGTTTCATACCTAACCCTTGGTAGAAGAGTTGTTATGCACCTAAATAGACCATAAACGCATTTATACGTCTATACAAATATATATATTAATATGTTTAAAATTTATATGTTGTCGTTTGACTCTTAGGATCAGAGGATAAGCATAGTTAGTTTACTAAGGTAATTCCAATGTATTTCCCATCTAAAGGTTTTGTCACAGGGTTATTTAGCCCATAAAATAAATCATAGAAGCAAATAAATCGTTCCCCAAATAACTCTGTTTTCGAATACATTACCCATTAGATATATGCATTCAAAACATAGTTAAAATGTATGGTAATACTTAGAAAATAACTACCATGTGATTGCTTAAACGAGGCAAGGTAATCGTTTCTAGTTCAGTAAGTATCTTCGATTTTATTGTAAAAACAATAACTATCTCTACCGAATCTATATCTTTTACTGGAGAATATTACTGTCATTTTATAAATCAATGCTAATTGAAATTTTTTACCAAAGTATCCCTTAGATCTACGGTTCCTTTCAAATAAAATAAATTATGTACTTAGTTAAAAGACAAGGGTTAAAAAAACATACTTTAACTACTCATAACATAAACCGTCAAAGCTAAGCAAATCAACTGATACAGTCGCTTACTCCAGTTTACCATATAAACTTTAAAGTTAAACTTTTTCGTTATATAAATTTATCACAGATCGAAAATTAAGAGATCTGGATCCAATACGAATAGTATAGAATACCCTTTAATCACTCTACAGGTTTGATAAAAAACTTATGGGTATATTACTCGAATTACTGTCTTTACCATTTCTATATATTTTATTCATAGTATAACCCTTTGATATATTACCAGGTAGCCCCTATTCTAAATTTTAGTTAATTAAACTAAATTAAGTCGACGGGATTTCAAACCTTGGATCGAATCAAGTCAATGGTTGTTAAATAAATCAACCAGGTTGCTTATCAAATACCCATTATTTCACAACAGCGATTAAGATGAGTAAAAAGATAACCAAAATGCATGGAAATCACTTTTATAAATCATATTAGCATTCTGGAGTTAACACATAGAAGGTGGAGACTAATTGTACAATGGCAACCTTGGAGAAGAATATTCAAAAAATATGGAGAGGAGCAGGGGTAATGGCAATAGATTCCATTGGAATGTCAGGGGGTCTTGCAATCTTGTGGAACCCTCGATCTATAATGTTATCCAATTACAGAGCCAACAGGTTTTCCATACTATGTGATTTCAGTTTAATGGATTCAACTGTGAAGGGATCTCTAGTCAATATCTATGGTCCAAGCGTAGCCCATTCTAAGGAAGCTTTCCTTCTCTTCTTATCATGGCTCTCTGACCTAACCTTAGATGGTTCATGGATCATTGGTGGGGATTTCAACTTGATATCCTTGCTGGAAGAGAAGAAAGGAGGACGTAGAGTTCTGCACAGATTCCAAGAAAGATTTAGGGACACCCTAAGTCATAGCCAACTGATAGACATTGAGACGGGAAATGGATGGTTTACGTGGAACAATAAACGAGGGGGTATCCATTTAGTAGCTTCCAAGCTTGATAGATTCCTGACAATGGAGGATATAGCTCATGAAATGGGGGAGGTCAATGCCAGTGTCCTCCCCATGGCAGGATCTGATCATTGGCCTGTGTGTCTCATGTGGGACCTTTCGTCTAATAATATTTTCAATCCTTTCTGTTTCGAGCAATTTTGGTTGGACCATAAAGATTTCAAAAATCTGGTGGGCCAATGGTGGGGGGAGCTGGTTCCTCAATAGGGTTCGAGGAGGTATCAGTTCCAGCAAAAGTTGAAGGCCCTAAAATCAAAGATTCGCACTTGGAATAAGGAATACTTTGGCAACATCTTTGATGATAAAAAACAACTAATCACTGATCTTGAACTGATCCAAAAGCAGGGGATGGAAGGGAGCTAGAATGATGAACTCAGAGAGCGGGAACATAACCTTCTGGGGAGGCTTGAAGCTCGTGAACGGAAAGAGGAGACTTATTGGAAACAGAAGTCCAAGATCCAATGGTTGCAAGAAGGTGAAAGGAATACCAAGTTTTTCCATAATTCAGTTGTCCAAAACAGGCATAGATCGAAGATCTTAAAGATTCATCAAGTCAAAGGCAACACTGTTGAAACCAGAGAGGGAATAGAAGCGGAACTTGTTCAACACTTTGAATATGTCTTGAAAGAAGATAGGGTTGACCGAAGCAATGATATTGCACAAATCACTTCTCTGATCGCTCGTATTGTTTCTCAGGAACAAAATGAATCTCTCAATAAGGTCGTGACTATGTAGGAAGTTGAGGATGCGGTGAATCAAATGGCACCGGGGTAGGATCTTGGGCCGGATGGTTTTACATCTAACTTTTTTCACCATTTCTGGGATCTCATTAAGGTCAAAGTTCATCAGCTAATGGAGGAGTCCAGAAGTTGTGGTGGAATTCTGAAGGCATTTAATGCGACCTTTCTTTCTCTTATTCCCAAGGAAGAAGGAGCTGACTCTCCTGGCAAATTTAGACCAATTGCCTTATGTAATGTGATCTACAAGATTATATCAAGGGTCATAGCCAATCAGATTAAACCTCTCCTTCCCTCGCTGATCAGCCCCGAGCAATCTGGATTTGTGGAAGGTAGCCAAATTGTGGATGGGATCATTTTGGTCCATGAAACGCTGCATTCTCTCAAATCTTGAAAGTTGCCTAGAATGCTGGTGAAGCTTGATATCGCAAAAGCCTATGATAAATTGAACTGGCAATATATGCGTGGGATCTTGGAGGCCTTTGGCTTTAATCAAGTGTGGATCAATTGGATCATGAATCTTGTCTCAACTCCTTTCTTTTCCATCCTCCTTAACAGAGCCCCGACAAAGCTGATTTAGGCCTGTAGGAGTATTAGACAAGGTAATCCATAGTCTCCCTTCCTATATATCATTATGGCAGAAGGTCTAAGCAGATTCTTGAAATCCAAGGTGGCTAATGGTGATATTCGTGGGCTCAGAATACATGAAGGCCTTGAGAGACAGACTCATCAATAGTTTGTTGATGACACCATGCTGCTGGGGCACCCTTCAGTCCAAGAAGCTAGAACTTTCAAAAGGTGTCTAGGCGTGTTCGCCAGAGCATCTAGGTTGGAAGTTAATCCTAGAAAATCCCAGTTTTTTTCCTTAACACCTCTGGGGCTGCCCAATGCATTATCATCAGGATTCTAGGTTTTCCACGGGGTTATTTTCCCTCTAAGTACCTAGGGCCCACCCTTGTTGATGTCCTGATTCGTAAGGAATCATGGCAGGCTCTTATGGATCGGATGAAAACTAAGTTGGCTAGTTGGACACTACGCCCCCTAAACCTTCCCAGTAGGTTCATCTTGGTTAAAGCAGTTCTACATGCCATGCCTGTATATCTGTTTTCTATGCTTTTTGCCCCTAAGTCCATTCTAAAGGAAATTCAATGCATCCAAAGAACTTTCCTTTGGGGAAATATGGAAGCTAAGGCAAAATTCTCTTTGGTTGTGTGGGAAAAAGTCTGTAAATCCAAGAATAAGGGTGGTCTTGGCCTTAGGGATCCTGAAATATTGAGTGAAATTTATGGGGCTAAAATCTGGTGGAGATGATGCAACTATCAGGAGGAACCATGGGAAAAATTTTGGCATAGAAAGTATGTTAGGGATAGAGAGACTGGGCAACTAATTAGATTTAATGAATCCCAGCAAGGATCTCAAATTTTGATGAAGGCCTTTGTAGCTAGACGTTTGGTTCAGAATCATTGTTTTTGGGAAGTTCACAACGGGGAGGAAGCTAATTTCTAGGAGGACTCTTGGAACCAAATCCCAAGTTTGGGTGCTGATCCCAGATGGAAAGCAATAAAGGAAAAAGGCCTCGCGGCGGGAAAATTTAAAGTATGCCACTATTGGCATCAAAGCTCTCATGAATGGTATAGGAAATGGCTTTTGGTTGGGATTTGGGATGACTCTTCTCCGGATGACTCCCTCGCCTCCTTTGATGATTTGTTAAAGGACAGGTTTATTCAATCTAATGTTTCCCCAGACATACTTCACTGGGGCTCTTCTCCGAAAGGCACCTTTGGCATCCAAGAGGCTTATGAGATGCGCACTCATGATGCTGAAGAAACTAGGAAAATTTGGGGGAAAGTGTGGGGCATGAACAAGTGGCCAAAAATTGCAATATTCTACTGGTTAGTCATTTGGAAAAGGATTCTCACGAGTGAAAACCTTAGAAAAATGGGTATTCACGGGTCGTCTCGATGCACGTTGTGTCTAACCGCAGAGGAAACTAGTGAAATTTGCTCGACTCCTGCCCATATGCTTCGTCTCTTTGGGATCATGGAGCTGCCATATTCAGGGAATGTTATCGGGTGAGAGGCCACCCTGTCCAAACGCTTGATAGTTGGGATCCCAAAGTCTTCTCTAATCCAATTGTCGGGATGCTTTGGCAACTCTTCCCTGGCATGGTATTTTGAGCCCTTTGGAAGGAAAGGAATGAATGAATATTTCTTGAACACACCAATAGTGAGGAAGTGGTTTGGATGAAATTAGAAAAAAACATGAGGGAGACAATTCGGAGCCAACAATGAACTGATAAGGATAAGGAACTGTCCCCTGGGTATTATCGAATTGTAGAAGGTTGGGGTATCCTCCGTTCTGACATGGAGGGGTTGCGCAGAAAGATCCCCAGCTACAGGTCCGTTATCCCTTCTAAGTGGTTCCTTCCTCCCCCCCTAAGCTTCAAAGTCAATTTCGACGGAGCTTCGCGGGGGAATTCGGGCCCTGCTGGTTTTGGCGGAGTTTGTCGGGACTGGTCGGGGGCAATAACTAAGGTCTTTTTCAGTACCATTGGCCATGACTCCAAGAATTAGGCGGTGCTGGAAGGTCTGATCCAGGGACTCCGGTTGGCTATCTCAAAATCGTGGCTCCCAATGGTGATTGAAGGAGATTCGTTAGTCATCATCCATATGGAAAGAAAAATGTCATTTGGGCAGTCTCCGGAAAAGGTGTCTCTGAGTTGGCGACTCCTGTCTAGGATGGAATGCCTTCGCGAGCTTCTTACTAATCAACCAGCTATCACCTTTAATCATGTGAAGCAGGATGCTAACAAGGTGGCTGATCACTTGGCTAATCAAGGCATTGAGTTGGGAACCCCCCTCACAGTGTGTTGCCCGACTGAAGGCCCTCAGGACGTGTGGAAGAATGTGTGTTTCCACCTGGCACAGGAAGATCTGGCTAGTCTTAATCAAATGACAGATCCAGTTTTCGACCAACCTCAATCTCGAAACGTGGTGGAAGGTAGTGTTTGTGTAGTGCCTTGTGTCAGGGCACCTCACCATTTGGGTTAGTCCATGCATTTAAAGCCATTATCTGCATCTGGTAAGCGGTGGTACCATCTTGTACTGTCCATTTACAAGGAAATGACTAGTTCCAATTGCGGCTCATGCCAAATCAAGCCTCTTATTATCCTAATTATCCTAAATTCTATGGAAGATATTCTAGTTACTCATCAAATCAGCCTCACTTACAATGTCTGCTAACGTAGATAGTAGTTGTGCTGAGAGGCGCTCTACAATCCAGTAAAAAGAAGTAAAGTAATAGTGAGAGTGAATATTATAGGAGAGATGTAACATTGGTAACGTTTATAACATTAAAGTAAGAAGAAGACAAAGTAAAAAGAAGTAAAGTAAAGTAAAGTAAAGTAAAAAGAAGTAAAGTAAAGTAAGTATGGGGGAGATGTTGTAACATTTGTGATGTAATGTTTGTTACTAACAAAATAATTAAAAAAATTCATGTTGGCTTATAAAATAAAAAATTATGGAAAGTATTTAAAAAAATCCATGTTGGTTCATAAAATAAAATATTATGAAAAATAATTAAAAAATAGATGTTCGTTTATAAAATAAAAACTTAAAACTTAAACTCGGATCTATCAATCAAGAGATATCAAATTTCTTGAGTTTAAATTTAAAAAAAGAAATACACCTCAAGAAATTGGATCCCTCTCAATGCTTGATAGATAAACCCAATAGATCTATGCTGGTTATATTTAATGCGAAATTCCTCAATAAAATAAACTATCTATCAGCGGATAGTTGATTGCCAAATAACCGCCACCAGATTCGTAGCTGATTGCCAAATGGACACTTCCATAATCACATTCGAAATGCTGATCTTTTTTAATTAATTGGGTTATTGAACTAAAGAAATCTCGGGTCATGTTATAGTTATCGCTGATGATCTGACATTGGTAAGAATGGATACGGAACCATTCCCCTTGTCGTAATGGTTCTATTTATATACATTTCGAGGTGTAGTTATTAAACATAACAACTATTAGTCAATCAAAGCCTGTGAACCTTATATCGATCAAAGCCTGTCCAATTTATATGCTTTTACGTACCTAATTATTAGTCAATAGGAGATATATGTATATATATGACTTGGAAGCACACGTAAAGTGGAAGCACCTATGGGAATTTATTATTATTTACCTTTCAAGGAAGATATATGTATATATATGATTTGGAAAGTAAACATTATAGTTAATTACTACTCAAGCACATATGCATATGACATAGAAGAAAACCGTAAAGTGGAAGCACCTATGGGAATTTGTTATTCAATGTGTCACATTATGCTATCTTAAGACAAAGGATGATTTTGTAGATAAAGGAATTATGAATAGAAATGTTAAATTAACTTTATCTTATTTTAAGACAAAGGATATTATAAATTAGATATATTGTTTCTTATTTCTTCGTAGTTTTTGTTATATGGATTCATACCTAGAGTTTCATCGTAGTTTTTGTTATATGGATTCATACCTAGAGTTTCAAGTTGTTAAATGAAAGATTGATAGAGTAGAATGTATTTCTTCATAGTATTTGTTATATGGATTCATACATAGAGTGTTATGTTCTTAAATGAAAGATAGGTAGAGTAGAATGTATGTAAAATTATGTTATATATATATATATATATGTTTGTAACTATAATAAAAAAGTGATTTTAAATATTCTCATGCAAATAATTTTTAAAGGAGAAATATTGTTTACATACTAAAAATAAGTGAATGGTAAATAGAAGAACTGCTAACATAATGGTTATAAATTCAACCCTTGCAACGAGGAGGGTGCTACATTTGGTATTAAATGATGCCTAGTATTTATATATTAAGGTTGCATAATGATGAATGAAATATGTAAAAAAAGTTTTACTCTTCTAAAATGAGAACACAATGATCCTCCTTAAACAATACTTTATATGTGTTGATACATAGGATAGTGGAAAGGGGGGAAACCTATAGTGGAAGTCATACTTCCCCTCTCAGTAAATTACTATTATATAAATAAATATACTAGAAGTAAATCATACATGGTTCAGGGATAATTTTAAGGACCCATACTTATTTAAAAGTGTATAAACCTTGCTGAATCTTACCAATTCTTAAAATGCCAACTATAAAATATTTGGTGATATTTTTTTAAAATTATTTCAATTTCTATGGATTTTATATAGTTTATATAATAATTTGGCGATTTTAAGAGTGAAAAAATTTTACCCCATCAAAATTAGGCGAAATGAGGCTTCAAAAAATGCAAATTGGCAAATCTTTTTTGGAAAAAAAACATGGAAAAATATCCCATGGGCTAAATTTCGCCCCTAAAATTATCCTTGACATGGATTATATATGGGTTAGGGTTCTATATTCACTTAAACCTTAATGTTAGAGAAGAATTAACACCATGTTATGGAGTCCCTCATAAAATATTATATGCAAATAAGTTCATAGATTAACTAGGATTTACACCAACAAGAAGATCATGTTTATATTTATTCGGTAAATGAATATACTAAGAAGGAACATTTAACGCTCTTAAGTAAATGTTAAATGTTTATGAATACCATATACCCTTACCAAGAAAAGAAAATTTAAAGAAAAATGACCTTTGGATGAAATTGTAACATTGGCGCTACATTTTGGTATCATATGTGCCATATAGTTGAGAGTTAATGTTTACTTGAATGCATTAAAATCAAATGATGGTACGCGTGACCTATAGGCTATGTGTTGGTTAACCTTATTGAAAAGAATTGCCTTTCTTTTAAATTTTATACATGATTGGAAAGCATTGCACTTATTATATATTCATTGCATTTTGGAATTAATTATTATATATCCATTGCAATTTGGAATTAATTTCACTTTATATACATATTATATATATTGAGTAGAATTGCATTTTTAATATTTTATAGGACTAGAAAGAATTATAATTTATATATGAGCATCGTATTTGTCTTATATATATATATATTGGAGAAAGGCATATTTTATAAATATTGAGAGGATTGTCCTCATTTACTTTATATATAATGGAAATATTGACATTTTATATATGATATAGACAATGAAAAGAGTTGTGTTTCATATAGGTTAGGGGCATTGAAGGGATTTTAGTTTAGATAATTTATAAAAATTGAAGGATTGTATGTTATGTAGGTGCATATGTTGAGAAAGAGTCATTAATACATTTTATATGTTTTGAAAAGGATTGTATTTGTAGATTTATATATTGCAGAGTATCACATGCTATTTACATTATAGATATGAAAGAAATCATAATATATATATATATATATATATATTGAAAATAAAGGTGAATCTTATCCATATTGAAAATAATTGTAGTCTATATTTCTTATTCATATTGAAAGGCATTGCAATTTATATGTTTTATGCATATTGAAAAGAAATGTAAATTTTATTTATATTGAAAGGAGTTGTATTGAAAAGAAATGTTAAATTTATTCATATTAAAAGGAATTGCATTTTATATAAATGTTATATTAGAAGGAATTGCAATTTATGAAGCATTGGAAGAATTGCATTTTTGATATTTTAGGAATGGAAAGAATTGTAATATAGATATGTGTATCTTATATGTCTTATATATATTGGTAGAAGGCATATTTTATATATTGAATAATGCATTCTATTTTTATATGGATATGCAGATTGTACTCTATAGCTAACTTAAGGTGGAAATTATAGTTTATGTTAAACTAGCCCAATACGACCATTATCTTGTAACAACCCATCAAAATTAGATAAGTACATGAGGATTGGATAAAAGAATAATTGATTGAGCTAAGTCTGAATTGTACACATAAGAATATAACAAAGAAAAGTCAAATGAGTTGGGGATTGCCCCTATCATTAGTTATCAAGTAATTATAAGCATTGACTTATAAAAATATTGAGGTAACCAAGACAACATGGGAGTTTGACATCGAAACCTTGATGGCATGATTTCCAATGTCTGGTGATGACGAGTATCAATTTCCCTATTATCTAAATACTAGAGAAGTAAAGCACAAATGGTCTATTTGGGAAAAAAACCTTTAGGTGAATGACGTGACTCGAAGTTCGATAATCAAAAGGTATAGAGTGTTGCAAGAATTATGACAAGGATTTAATTTGATAATTTTTAGTTGTCAAGACACCAAAAGGATCCTCTTGTCGAGAATTCAATAGATTATTAAGAGGGTCAAACCGACACAGAAACTAGAAATCAATATATCAATGTCACTAGCGTGAAGAGCTGAGTCGAATGAAACTAAATCTTTATCATGACAATGTTGTTAAAAAAAAAAAAAAAAAAAAAAAGTACAAACCGACATGAGGTTGAGAAAATACACATAGTACGACTTGATGAGTCTGTCGAAGTAGTCCCCTAACAACAGAAAGGAAGAAATGAGGTAAGGAAGTGATAAACTCATTAACCTGGACATGATGATACTAATGAAAGGACTTAGCGATAAATTTTAATACGTTCGACTAAGTCACTAAGATTCAATGCCTCGAATCCTATCAAATTGAGAACCAACATTGTTAAAACATTTAGGGGTTTTGGAAGTAGTCTTATGGAATTTGGTTTTTGGACTATTTGAGGGTCTCTCCTAATTTGTTCAATCCACAATTATATCTTACCTACCCATATTTGACTGAATATTTTATGATGTTTACCTTCTCGTCTTAGAGGGAGGATAAACAAATAGATTTGAATCCTTTCTTGGATTTGTTATATAATGATTTGATAAACTATTGTGTGGCTATTGACACAATGCAACTTGCAGATAATTTGGACATCGTAGGCCTTCATAGATGAATAGGAGGTATAGAAAATTTAAGTTGGTACTGAAAATCATGAAGGTATTATTGTATTTTCATTACGCAAAATTACGATTGAGATCCTGAGGATGTATTGGAACCATACTAGGTGATCTAGAAAAATAATGATTAGAACCACTAGTGCTTATGTTCATGATTGTTTGAGAAAAATAGAAGAGAATGACAAGAAGATGAGATTAGGAAATTAAAGTAAAGTCTAGAATCAAAAGTACGAGAACAAAAATTAACTTTGGGATGAAGTTCTATATAAGAGGGGGTGTATGTAATGCCCCTAGAATGACTGTGGACTCTAAGGGCACCTGTCGAGTGACCCAGTTGAACAAACTTTGATAAGTGATATTTTGAGTCTTGATATGTCCTAACGATTGAGGAAAACCTGAAGATGTGCATGACGACAAGTTTGATGAATACAATAGATTAAATAGAAATTATGGAATTGGATACTTTATCTGGAACTGATGAATAAATGTATGCTTGCTTAATGATTAGTCGTTTTATGGAAGATATGATAGGTATACTTGAATATGTTGCTTAATGGCTAGCGGATTACAAAATAGTTTATGACGAAAGAGAGCATAGCTATTAATGTGTGCTTTTGAGCATGTGTGTAGCGACAGGTGAAACGGTTCACTGATGGACTCACAAAGGAAATAAAGGGGGTTGTAGAGTACGAATAAATCACACACGAACGAACAACGATGGTGTCGAATTCCTATGGAATTCCACGGTTGAGTTCAAAAGCCCTTAGCCGCTTACTCGGGGTTGTGTGAAGTCGTACGAAGTGGGCCATGATGGATTTGGTCAAGTACGAGTTGGGGGGGCACGCAGTAAGACCGAACTTACTCCTCAACGCCAATACTCTCCAATAGCGTGTAGATGGAGGATTGAAGGTAACAGATCCTAAATCCCTACATGAAGTTCCCGCAAATCAGATGCAATGAAGAGGTATCGACGAAAGGACCCGACGATGGTACCTTGTATATAAATGAAAATGATGGACGAAAGGACCCGACCATGTGGTACCCTTGTCGATAAAAGTAAATGAAAGTCGAACGGTCTAGACGATGTGGTACCATATCGACAAAAGAAAATAAAGGACAGATGGACCCAACGATGTGGTACCTAGATCCTAGATGAAAATAATTGATGAACATTATGCATAAAAAATTATAAATTGCATTTAGGCCATTTGCACATGAAATGCATTTTTGGTAATTAAAATAATAGAAAATATTGTTTTAGGAGCAAATGGAATACTAAGCTTTAGTATTTAGTTAACACCACTTGCACCCACAAAAATAGAAACTAGATTGAACATCAAGGGGACAAACTTGAGTAAATTTAGGAATGTAGGTGCACCCTCTTCGAAATTTGACACATGGATGGGTGCGCTAAATTACATTTGAATAATTAAAAATTAGGCATTTTTGCATGAAGCAACAAGTGTCGCAATGAATTTTCCTATTTAAGGAAGGCTTGAGGAAAGCGAAAGGGACCCTTTGGTTGGATGGTTATCATATTGCGGGTAAGCCATTGATTTGATGCTATTGAAGTTTGGCAAGAGATCTTGGTGGGGGGGAAACCCACTTCTGGGTCTCTAGGTTTTTGTGTGTGAGCTCTACGACCTTGAAGCTCGGGGGTGGCTATGTGACTGAAAGCATAAGCCTACGGTTGGGTGGCGAAGCTAATGGTTGCTTCTCCTATGGTTAAACGAGCTTCTCCTAGAGGGGCACAACAAGTGAAGTGGACAACAAAAGAGCAAGCAGGATCGGTTGACGACGACTACTCTTTCGACAACGGGATCGACCGACGAAAGGCAGGTATGATATTCCCCTTGTAATTGCTTAAGGAATTTTTTTTTTGTGTATCTTAGTTTTATGCCATCAATATATTCGAATTTGTATTATATTATGTTGATGGGTTTTAGTTTAGTTTTAGGGACGACCCCACAAACGGGGTTCCCTATAAATAGTATCAAAAGAATTTTCCATTGGTTGTATCACTTGATCAACATTTCTTGGGTCTCGATATGAAAATTTATATTTGGTAACATCCAAATGAGACATGATTCTCATGCCCAACTCTGTGGCCCACCTTGAAGCATGTTGTCCTGTAGGCTAGCCATTTTTTACCTCTACCAAGAAAGCCTTCCCCCTTCTGTTTTTTTTCCTTGGCTTTCCTTTCTATACACCTGTACACATCTTGACTAATTCTTCATATTTTAACAATAGATGATACATCCTCAAAGCCAAAATTGGGTGATGCAAATCCACTAAAATTTGTAGACATGACAAGTGTATCTTCTTGCACATTTCTTGGAAGAGATATAATTAGTGTCCATTCTATGGAAGAAGGATGAACTATTTTCTCCTTGGCCACAAAAGGTGTGGCACTAGGTATATCGCTAGTCTCCACATATGTTCTTTCAAATATTTCCTTTAATTTTAAATAAAGTTCCAACAAATTTGACTATCCATCTACCAATCTATTAAGAATATATTGGACATAATGTGATATACTAGGCTACTGATAATAAGTATTGTCTTCATCTCCATATATTGAAATACTAATGCATTGGGTTTTACTAGTTGGTAGCAACATGTCTTTACTTGCACTTTATTTCTTCTCATATTCTATACAATCCAGTTTTCCCTTAAAGAACATAAAGCTGATCAAACTAGTATTGAAAGAATATATGGCCTACACCATTAAACAAATTACATACAACTTTCATGAAATATGCATAGAAGTGAAAATGTAATAGGATCAACTACTTACTTATTTACAAAACCAAGAGATGATAAATATTCTTGATTTTTTGTCATGTCTTCTTTACAAAGACGCTCATATTCTGTGACATTCCATCATTTCCAATGTCACTTGTGTGCTTCAATCCATTTTTCTTCAAATCCTTTATGTCCAACATTTCACATCAAAAACATCATTAGTGCATAGAGACACAAAGACAAGAAAATATTGCTATTTTTCTTTTCATCCTTGAAGAAGCATCAACTTCAATATTTTCTAATTAATAGAAACTTATTTAAATAATGATATTCATTTTTATCAATGAAGGAGATAAAGGCCATATCTTACTATCAACCAATAATTTGAAGACATTTTCATAGGAGGTGGCTTGGTTGTAATGGAAGCAGAGTCAATGGAAAAAGTATTAATTCTCTGAATCAGGATTAATCTCAAGGAACTACTTATATATGGAAATATAATCCAAATGGTTCTTTCCTAGTTGATGAGAAAGTTTGACCATTATAACCAATAGAGTGAAAAATGAAGGATAAATTTCATATAGATTTGAGTACAACCATTTGGCTAATCCCATGGACAAAACAATAAAATCCATTTGGATAGTGAAAATTTAATCTGTAAAGTTAAGGTGACAAATAATCATCATGATCATTTTCATTTCCATCAAGATCACAATCCCGATCACTCGTATAAGCATCTAATTAATTTTCTTCATCATCCTTATATAATATATTATCCCAATAATGCATTACACACACACTCTCTCTCTCTCTCAATATCTGCATTGAGAATCAAATTTTATTCTTCAAATACTCTATCATCATCTTCATCTTCTTCTTCCAATGTTTCTTGTAAAGTATTATATTTTCCATCGAGCATTATATCAACATCTTCCATGAATTTATGTTTCAAATGAGACTCTGTTTGGATGACATATGACCATCCCAATCTTGTTACATCATCAATTAGAAATGATTGGTTAATTTGAAGAGGGGAAACATATGGCTCATCGGTCTTTGATAAGAATTGACGTTTGTTTGAACATACAATTCCATACTCATCATGTTGTACTGTAGATGGTTTCATCCATTAACATTTTAGTAATATAGGACTAGTTTCACCATAATCAACTTGAATAATTTCTTCTATGAATCCAACATGAATGTTCTTTTTAGTGTTCTGATGAAATTCAACACTAACAATACAATCGCATTTTCCTTTCCTTTGTCCTTTTTTTCCACTCTTAAATGACTGCCATAGGCCCACATTCCATTGAAAATACAATCCCATATATGTATATTACCACCCAACTAGATACCCATTTTATTGATAATAACATGCCCCATATTTCTATCACATCAATGACAATGCTATCCATTAGTAATCCAATATAACGATGTGAAACAAGGTTTACCTGAATATTCTTGATCAACCCACAAACTTTAAATTCACTAGATTATATGGCACATATGTTTCGATAAGACCTTGAAACCTTCAATATGAGCTTGTACGTTATGACTAAGGGAATAAATTTTGTTGAAGCACTAGAGTACAATATAAATTTATGCAATGGAGTATCCCATCATTAGTGAGATATAGAACAATTGATTAATTGGGTTCTTGTTTTCTACAAGATTCATATTCTGGAGAATAATCGGATGATCCTCGTCTTCTCCTATCGCACATATGGTTTGTATTGCTCCTTCAAATCCCAAATACTCAACTATTTGATCTCTCATTTTTGGAATATTTTCCATTTCCACTATTGGAACCAAGAATTTTAAATCATTTACCACACATAAAACATCAAAATTGAGATTTTTATTAGTATGGAAACTAATTAAATATTTACTTGCACTTCCCTAGGTTTGTGGAAGAACATTGTATTTAGGCAATTTGATAATTTGAAGTTGGTTAGGGTCTTCTTGTCAGAGAGGCTTCTTCTTCTATTGATAGGTAACACCTTTGAACCCGTTCTCATACATTTTCTTAATCTTCTCACGGGAAGCAATTTATTCCAGGAGATTAGTAGCTCTATCAAGTTCAATGGATTTGCTTTTTAGTTCTTGCATATTCTCATCATATAAATTGAATTGTTACCTATTTTCAAATAAATTGTTCCATACCTCGGGATTGCCTTCATCGAACTAAATGGTGTTCTTGATACATTCCATATAGTAGGAGTTCATGTATTTTAATAATGAAAGGTATGGACAACTCTACAATAATAGGGTAAATCACTCACCATATTTTCTTGCTCCAAATATGTAGGAGGCATTGCATTTTGTGGAGGTCCCTTGTTGAATTCCTTTGGAGGAAACCTATTTTTTTTACTACTTTTCAATTGTACAATCTTGTTTTACAATGCGGTATTTTGCTGAGTTATATTGATTCTTAACTTATTCATTTCCTTGAGTAGTATATTGACAAGATCTTGAGTTGTTTTAGAAATTGATGCAATATTTGCTTTTACCTCAACCCTATCTCTTAGTTGATGTAAGATATCAAGCTTACTTGATGCTTTCCAACTTTTTTCCATATCCCTTACTCTTTTGTTAGTAGTTTGCAAATCTTGAGGCTTATTCAAATTGAGGTGAAAGATAATTTCTCCTTGAAAGGAATTCATATAACACATTAGGAACACTAGTCCATTTGGTTGATGTGTCTGAGGGATACCCTACATAATTTCATCAAACCTATGATAAAATTCATCAATAATCTCATTTTCATTCCTCCTTATCTTAGTAAGAGCATGTCTACCCTTTGTTAAAAAAGGTATCTTTCAATCCTTGGGAAATAGAAATACTGTTATTAGGAAACCGAATAAACCATTTCTTAGCTTCTTTTTGCAAACTTAAGGAAAAGCATTTAAACATTACATAACAGTGATGACATCATTCATTTTAAAAAAATATACATGCTTCCCAATGATGATCAATAGAAATAACATCAGCTCCAGTAAATGTAGGGAAATTCTTAATTTTTGGCATATCGTGTAGATAGTCTTGCATGTTCGTGAAATCAAATGCACCATATAAAGAATTTTTCCATTCAACCATCTGGACTTGTGTTGTAACAACAATATTAGGAAATAATTTTTGAATATTAGATAGGGTTTCAAAATATAATTGGTTGCTTACCTCCCTTACCTAGAGATGAATCTTATTTCTTTGATAAGAAAGCTCAGTCTTGGAAACATAGATAAGCTTACCTTGCATATTAGCTCTTGTAGAATACTTATTTTTATTTTATTTAGTTGGATTCACCATATGGGACCTACTAGGTTAGAACTTAATGAAATCTCATCAAACTACAAAACAAGAATGCATCTTGGATTCCTATGGAATGAGAACCCTATCCTCGACAAGGGTGCCAAAAATGTTACCGCTCAAATTAGCACCCTTGAGAAAGGTCATATATATCGTTGCTATGAAGAGTAACACATGATAAGTTAGCACCCAATGTCACCACATCCTAGATTCCCAATACTTTAGGCCAAATCCTAAGACTAAGGGGGGGTCCCTAATTATGGTAAAGGATATCTGCAAACACTCAAGCACCAGACAAATACCTTTCACAAGAAACCTCTTGACTAATAATGGTGCCTTATGGGGTCAAAACAATGAATCATAAATATAACACTTCAAAAGGGTAGGAGTTATAACATTTTATTATCAATTTCAAGATCAACAAATTCAATATATTATTTTTGTTATGATAGAAATACAACCACTAAGATTTTAGAAATACATAAAAAACCAACCAAAAGTTCACCAACTTACCATACAAGATGTATATTGAGTATTAGGGTAAGGGACATACCTCAAGAGGGTCAAACAATCCACTAAATCATATATGGAAATGACTAACCAGATCTGATTTAATCACTAACCAGTATAGACCCATTTAACTCCAGTTCTACAAACCACCGAGAGGAATCAAATATGCAAACCTTTCACCACTAAAATACAACACACATCCCTCTCACCGCTATACTACAATGCACTAATGCATGCATTCTTATTTTTTAATTTTTTATTTTTATGGGACAAACAGACACTTCCCCATACTCAGTCTCCACTATGCTAAAACATGTATTCTTATTTTTTTATTTTTATGGGATAGACGAACACTTCTCTCCCGCCGAGAATTTATAAATGTGCCTTCTTGGTGCAACCATTCCTCAAAATAGATGGTGTACATGCTTAAACTATTCCAATATATGCTCAACCCCCCCGTGTCAAACCTAAGCCTTTTCCTCTCTTTATCTGGCCTTTAAAACTTTTTTATTTGACTATTGTACCTACTATATAAGATCTAAAAAACACCATCAAACTAGCATAACAATGGTATATATTACAAAATATACATAGAAGAGAGTCTCCCTAAAGAATTCGCTAATAACCTAGGGGGGTGCACTTTTCCAGTGAATTAGAATATTATATGTTGCTATATTTTTTGGATTTTTAGATTTTCAAATTTTTAGGGTTTCACAATATAATCTTTTATTTTTTTATTTTTTTAATATATGTGCAATAGAAATTTGATAAAAATTGAAGAAGAGAAGGGTTTATACCTTAGAATTTAACCTTAGGGAAACAAGAGATCAACGTTAATGTCCCTTCTCAATTTGACAATTCAATTTTACAAATTAGGGCAAAGAATAGAAACCCCGTATACATCAATGTAGACTTACACTAATTAGGGAAAATAATGAACTCCAAGGCCCACTTATGGAGAGCTCCTTCAAGAGAAAGGTATCCTCAAACAATATTGGCAAGATGCAAGAAACGACCCTAATTCACCTTGCTTAGGTTCCCAAGAGCAATGCCAAACAAGAAAATTGAAATATCTTACCAATATCCACCAAGAAAAGAGAAAGAGAGATATGAGGTCCCTCCTTATCTTTGAGTTATAATAAAATTCACATTGATCAACCTTGAGAGAGATAGAAAACCCTATAACATCATTACCCTTCATCACAAGAGAAACATGCCAAAAAGAGAATTTTGCTAGCATTGTAAACTCAAGTATACCAAGATAAAAAAAAAAAAAGTAAAATGGTAATGTTTGAACCCTTGTCTTGTTGCAAAAAGAGAGTAGGATAGCCCTATTTATATGAGGCATCCTAGTCTTTTTTATTTTTAGAGCCTACCTTACTAAAAGATAAAATACTGCAAAACAAGGGTTTGTCACCCACAAGCCGAGACTAAACCACAAAATAACATAAAATAAAAATAGAATGATGCAAATGGATTCAACCAAGTGAAAAGTTGAGCCCAAAGGAGGATGCCAATCCCCAACTAACCTCAAGCATGTGCTTTTTCTGTCAATGTCCTCCTTTTTAGCAAGGTAAATCCTTCTTCAAAGGATGATGTCGTCATCATTTTTGTACATGATGACCAAGAGAAGGGGTAATACATCAAAAGAGAGGTCCAAGTTGGCATAAATGAGGTGTGCTAAAGTGGGCATGACAACCCTTACAAGCGGAATAAACTATACATAGCATAAACATAAGAGAGGATAGGATCCCCTAAGCCATTTGTCCTAATGGATCCATCCCAAGAAGCAAATGGGCATCCACCCAAGATACAAATTCCCACCATGATGCGTGTCTTTTTCCCATCAAGGGGTATTCAACAAAGACACAAGTCCAACACTCCTTGAAATGGGAACCAAGAGAACATTCCATGACCAAACCAAGGGTCTTGAGCCCTGTAAGACTAACATTTTTAGATAAGATAGCCAAACTTGGCCTTTACAATGGAAAAAGACCCCTTCACTCTGTTACATCCAGAAGGGCACATTCCATACAATCTAAGGCATAACACAACCCACTCCATGGATATCTCTCAATGTCCCCAAATTGTTGTCGCTAGACTAGTAGATAGTATAAAGTGAACACATGCCCAACCTTTCCACCGTCGACCCTGGGCATCACCCCATAAAAATCCATATGAATCTCCATCATCCCTCGCGATAGAACCACCACAAAAATACAAAGCGATGGAGTCGATTCAAATAAACAAGAACACAATGTGATCCCAAAGGTGAATTTCTATTGTCCCTCCATAGTGACCTTGGTCATTTGGGCACACATATTGACTAGAAATATGTGTGTCTAGGAAACCCAGGACCCTCCCAACACCCTCTCCACTAGAAGGAGCTAGCCCCCAAATATTTGATGGGTCCCTATATAACCCAAAACACCCTGATCACAACAATTACAACCACCCTCACACTAGGATGCACTAACAAACTTACAAGAATCATCCCACCCTTCTTCACCCCCATCATGGCACTACAGTACTGGGTAATTAGCTTATCCACTATTCATTGACCACTAGAGAATGGTGGGTCTCGTCACGGATGCCACAAACAAGCAATCCTATTAGAATGTAGATATCCTTGTGCTTAACATTCAACCTCTCATTGCCAAGCATGAAGCACCGTTGTTGGTAATCCCACACTCCCAACAACTCCCTCATGAAGTACTCACTTGACCTCATTAATGGGAGGAAAAAAATTGAATAGCCCTACATCGCATAGGAACTACTAAACCAATTGATCATTCCTAAACCTCCCTAGTAAATCGTTATAGTGGAACTCTTTCCACTCAATATCCATTGTTGCTAGAAAGCAATATGCAATCACAAAAAAAGTTAGAAAAGCATGTTAGTTCTCAATAGTTAAAAATCCAAAAATAAAAATAAAAAAACATTCCAAAATTGTGTGACCTTTTCCTAAATAGTTTCATGTATCCATGTGAGTATAGGCCCATACACCACATGGTTTACCCATGTGTGACATTAGTGTCCCCACTCGCATTACCATTATGGCACACACTACACAAATGCATGGACAAACAACTGGGAGTTACATGGTTTTTATGCATGAAAAAACTTTGCGGCCGAAGAAATTATCTCCCACACGATGCATGAATGTTGGAGGAACTTCCACATGCCTATGTATGTTTGTTCCTTCGAAATCCATACAACTGGTCAAAAAACCCTTTGGCTGACCGTAGCATCTTTTGGAGGACCTAAACTAAAATCTAATTGGCTAAAAATGACAATCTCATTACGAGGGATTACCTAGAACTCCCAGAATCGAAAAAAACCAGTTTAATATCCCAGAATCAACAAAAAAAATTCTAGGGAATCCAAAGCACCATGGTAAAAATGATTTCAAAAAGAGAAACCCACCCCTATTTATAGGCCAAAATTCACAATTTTCAATAGCTTTGTTTGGGAGTTCCGTAACTCCATTTGATGACTCGTTAGCACCACTATGACCATGATCAAAATATCTTCATCATGCTTCCATCTATTTTTTCCCCCTCAAAACTTCATTTGGTACCCATTTTTCCTTCGTTTCTCTAGGTATGGTAAGTTACCGATCAATAATGATTGCACTATCATATACTATGATTAAAACTCTTTTACTTTGGTATTTGCATCATGTGTGTAGGATTTTTTCCCAAAAGTAGATTATTCCTCATCAAATGGTCCATGGGCCCCAACCATAGGTATATCATCTCAACCCTTCATTAAGGCTATGTATGCCCTCTATTTACATTGTACTTAATAATATAGTGATCCTGGTGATATCCATAAGGACCCGATTTCTAGGTAAAAACAATCACCACCTAGAATGTCAATATCAGGTAGTGTCATGATCCTCCATGGGTGTTCTCACTATTACAAACCCCCTACACTTTGAAACCCGTGATCTCTATTAACACTCAAATTAACACCCTCGATCAAGGTTACATATCTTGGTGATATGAGGGGTAAAATCACAGGAAAAACTAACACCCAATGTCACCATAGCCCAACTTATCAACATTTTAGGTCAACTCCTAAGAACAAGGGGGAGTCCTTGATATTGGTGAAAGATATATGCAAATACTCAAACAACATAGAAATACCCTTCACAAGCAACCTATTTGCTAATACCAGTGCCTTATGGAGTCAAAACAATGAACCATAAAATGACTTTATGAGAGGGTAGAAGTTGTAACACTTTATTATCACTTAGATTAGAAGCTTCAATATCTTACTACTATTATGTTAGAAAGAACAACCAATAGCACTTCAAAAATAGATGAAAAAACATCCAAACTTCAACTTACCATATAAGATGTACCTTAAGCATTAGGGTAAGGAACATACCTCAAGAGGGTAAAAAAAAGACTAAATCAGATCTAGAAATGACTAATTAGATCTCGTTTAATCCCTAACCAACCCTAAAAATAGATGGTGGACCCACTTAAACTCTTCCAATGTATGCTCAATTCCCTTAGAGGCCAAACCTAGTCCTTATTCCACCTGTTTTAGTCCTTCAAAACTTGTTTGTTTTATTGTTTCATATGTTATAGTAGATCTAAAAATTGCATAAGAGCTAGTAAAACAATGGAAAATATTAGAGATCAACCACAAGAAGGTGACACCCTCAAATATTCACCAAGAAACCTAGTGGGACACACTTTTCCAGCAGATTGGTTGCTTCAAAATATAAATATTTTTTGGTTTTTTCAATTTTCCAATTTTTAGGGTTTTCACAATATAATATTTTTTGTATTTTTTAAGATATATACAACAGAATTTTGATAAAAAGTGAAGAATAGAAGGGGTTATACCATTCTTCTTTACCCTAGGGTAAGAAGAGATCAAGATTAGTGACCCTTCTGAATTTGGCAATTCAATATTTACAAATTAGGCTAAAGACTAGTAACCCTAGATAGGTCAAAGTAGCCTTAGCCTAATTAGGGAAAATAAAGAACTCCAAGGCCCACTTATGGATATATCCTTTAAGAGGAAGGCCTCCTCAAACAATATTGACAATATGTAATAAAAATCCCTAATTTTCCATGCTTATGATCTCAAGAGCATTGCAAAACAAGAAAATTGAAATATATTACCAACATCCACCAAGAAAAGAGATAGAGAGATATTAGGTCCTTCCTTAGCCTTGAGTTATAACAACCATTCACATGGATCAAACTTGGGAAATATTGGAAACCCTATAACATATTAATTTATTCTTCATGAGAAGAGAACATGCCAAAAAGAGAGGTGCACTAGCTTTGAGAGCTTATGTAAACCAAGAGAAAAAGTAAAATGATTATGCTTGATCCTTGGTTCTTGTTACAAATGAAAGTGAGGTGCTCTTAATTTATATGGATAAACCTAGCCTCTTTTAATTTTAGATCCTACCTTACTAAAAGATAAAATATTTCAAAATTAGGGTTTGTCACCCACAAGCCATGGACTAAACATCATCAAGACATAAAATAATGATAAATTGATGCAAATGGATTAAACCGAGTGAGATGTTAAGCCTAAAGGAGGACATCATGCCCCAAATAACCCCAATGATGTGCTTTTCCCTCAATGCCATCATTTTTAGAAAGGTAAGGCCTTCTTCAAAGGATGATGTCATCATCATTTTTTCTCTTGGAGACCAAGAGGAGGGGTAAAAAATCAAAAGTAAGGACCAAGTAAACATGGATAAGATGTTCTAAACTGGGTATGACAATCCTTACAAGTGTAATAACCTCTACATAGCATAAACATAAGTGTGTCTCGTAGCCCCTAATCCATGGGTTCATCCCAGGGTGCACTATACACCTACCTAGGGCATAGATTCCCAACAAGATGAGGGAATTCCACCGATCAAGGGGTAGTCAACAAAGCCACTACGCTAACACTCCTTGAAATGGGAACTAAGAGGACCTGTCATGACTAGACTAAGGGTCTTGAGCCTTGCTAAACCAACACATTTTACATAATAAATCACTCTAGTGCATCTTGAAGGGCACGTTTTAGACAATCGAAGGTGTAATGACTGGCTCCAACTACGGGACATGCACTTTTCTTGGGAGTGTATGAGAACCCCCTAGAATCTATTGGAACTTGTATACCTACACACACATATGAAAACAACTTCGTTAAATCCATCGTAGGTAGACACTTTAATCCTACCTTGTTCAAATCAAAATATGAAATGCATGAAAAAAAACACAACAAAATGCAATGCTAAAGTAAAGAAAATGACACATCAAATCGATCATGCAAGAGATTATTGATCCTACCTACCTACTCTAATTATGATAACATGAATTATCTAAGTGAAATCATACCACTAGTGAATCCACCTCAACATATCATTCATGCTAGGGATTCTTCCCTTGTCTTTGGAAATAGTCGAAGCCAAGATCCCATTAATAATGGATTGAGTAGTTGTCATTACCTTAAGAGGAATAGGATTATATGAAAAGAAGAAATATCGAACCTAGATACCTTTAAATTCCTACACTAAAGAAGGGACCCTTTCACAAGCCCCCTTTATCCAAACTTGGATAGTTCTCAATTAAAAACCATCATCATCATGGACCTACTTACTAAACTTTGTTTGCTACCCCAAACAACTTTCAATACTGGCAATAAGATCTGAAAGGTATAGTTAGAAAAGAAAACTCAAATATTCCCTAGGGGAGGGCACATTTTTCTTCTCTAACACTACAATGAAACACCTTCTTGTTGTCCAAAACCTTCATTAATCTATTAAAAACATGGTTGAAGACGTTGGTTTAGATTCACCCTAGGGGAGGGTAAATCTGTCAGTGTAATATCCATGATATAAGTTTCCATATGCAACCCTATACTCCACAATGGTGAGAAATCATGATTGAACCACATCTTGAGACATCTCATAGAAGGTTGATTTTCCAAGGTCTTGAAAAGTTGCAAATTTCTCATTGGAAGAACCATTTACGAGCTCTCCAACAAATTTCTAATAATCCATACCCATATCATGCTCATTAGGAAAATGCACATCATTGCATCCATGGGAAACATCTTCAACAACAAAAACATCCTCAAACTTATCATCCTCAAAATATTCATCGCTAAGAGAAAATGAGAGAAGAATACTCACCAAAGCCTCAACATGAAGAGAGCATGACGAATCATCAACCACACTTTCATCAACCATGTTTTGAATACCCCCCTTAATGGGTAATGGATCTCAAACAAGAGATCCTTCATTTTCTTCTTCATGTTCATGATTTTCTTTGACAAAACCCTCTTAATGTTGTTCCAAATTTGCATAACAATTCAGCTTTGGTTGATCCCAACTGAGAACGTATTCACTTCCATAAGGTGGGAAATGATAATGAACATATTCCTTGGAACATGTGTGGCATAAAGGCTCAAGTACAACACTCCCATACATTGAAGAGTCATATATGGGAGGACCAAGAAACCTCCAATAATCATTTTTTTTTTCTTCATGAAAAGAAATCATGCCATTTTCTTCTAAAATGACCAAGGAATCATATGAATCTTCCAACCAATGATAAGGAGAGCTTACCCATGGGGGGTTCACACAATGAAATTGTTACACAGCATGATCATTCAGATGATATTAAACAATATCCCTAATTTCACTAAATATTGGAAAATGCATCATGAAATTGTATTGTTGAACCCCCCTCCCAATATTCCTTTCCAATTAAGAAAACCCTTAGATTCACAAGATATTGTAGGTATCCATTTTTATCAACCCATTTTTAACACCCCCTTTCTATAATATTATCAAGTTGCAACAAACAGGAGCCCTAACACATCTTGTTTTTTATAACTAGGGGAATCAACAACTGGATACTGGGCTAGTACTCACGTGACATGGGGTCCAGGGATCCAACCGCACTATCACTATACCCCTAGGTGCCCCACAACTTCCCGTAAACATGGGACACAGGTAAGCCTGGGTGTGATTTGAACTCGTGACCTCTATTTAAAACATGCGACTTCATATCAAGCGAATCACCAATGAGCCACACCAGTGTGGGACCCTAACACATCTTGTTATAAGAAGAAAAGATGTTAAATAAAATAATAGTATAATGTTAATAGTGATCCCACTAGGATTGCAGG
Organism: Larix kaempferi; assembly: GCA_027924585.1. NCBI lineage: Eukaryota > Viridiplantae > Streptophyta > Pinopsida > Pinales > Pinaceae > Larix > Larix kaempferi. The sequence goes on along the minus strand of BSBM01001848.1, from coordinate 81,361 downwards.
GGCAATTGATCAATTTGTAGCATTGGATAGTGGAAGACCCAATGAAATAGTACTGGGGAAGACAAAATGCGTAAAAGGAAACCTAGTCAAGAGATCAACATAACAAAGAGTGTAAAAGAATGATAGTCTAATACGGTTAGTAAAATGCTTAGAAAATATGAGAATTGCAGATGTTTCGCACCACAACCTGCCAATCTACCAATTATATATGTAAATACAAATATAGCCATAGAGAGCTCATGTTTTCTATAAGCTTATTAAATTAAACTCCATAAAATTGCAAAATTGAAACCCTTTTGTAGATGGACTCCCCTACCTTCCTATCAAAACAAACATCAATGATGTTTGAACCCAAATGAACATAGAAAAATTCCTTTTACTTTTCAATAACACCACATGATCATGTGCATAACTTAGATTTCGGTCATTCACAAGATAAAATGAATTGCCTCCGCTTCGTCTACATTTATTCTTGCAATCAAGGGAATTAACAACATTTAGTTACCTTTTCTTGGGTTATATATAGTTTTTTTAATATTTACAAGAGAGAGAAAAATCTCCATTGTTAGGTTTCAAGCATACAATAGTTATAAATATGCACAGATGGTGAAACTTATATGATACCATTTCGTGGTAACGATAACACATAGGGTATGTAAATAAGGATTTATATTTTCATCTATGTTCATGTCAGTTCCAATACAATATTAAGATGGATACATTGCATATAAGAATTGAAATTAAAATTATGAATGTGCCATATATAACTCAATCTAACAATTGTTAAGAAACATTGATCTAACTTTTATTGGTTCCAATGTGCCAAGAAAGATTGATCTCACTTTTCTTGGTTTTCATGGAGCAAGGTTTAATTGAATCTCAATGCCCACTAAAATCCCAACCTAAAAAATGAAGAGTTAAATCTTTTACTTGAATGCCTACAAAAAATACAATAGAATTGTTCAAGTCCGTAACCCCTGATCAGCTACATCTCTTAACTTAAAGATGAAAAACAATATATCACCAATTCAAACCAAGCCTAAATAAGCTATTAAATGAAGATTTCTCAAGGCCAATAATCCAAAGAGACTTCCATTGATATTATCATTGGTACACTATATCATATTTATGCAAAACTTAGGATCATAAGCAATATCAAATAAAAATGGAGGGTCCTTAAGTTTTAGGTGGTATGAATTGATCCCATTATTTAGAGGTATGAATCCATCCCACGATTTGGAGTTTATTCCTCAGCACACCCAATTAAAATAACCCCCAATATTTATATTATTATGTTAAATTAAAAAAACCCATTGACCCCTTAATACGGGGCAATATATTTTTGAGTTTTTCAAGAGTATTCAAACCCCCAATACGAATGGATGTGATATGATGTTGCCTCACTAGTGAACCCCTTGTGAGCTTACCATTTCTTCCTAACTTTATTCAATTAGGATTTCTTGGTATGCATGTCCTTCCTCTTTTAGCTTAGGGCTAAATATGTCTTCTTCCTTAACTTCCTTGACAAAATATTCACCCAAAGATTGCTCAACAATGGATTTATCATGAGAGATTTCTAGGGGTTGATCTTTGTCACAAAATTATTTGACAATATCTCCATCCTCAAGAAATTGACTATATTGGTGAAATATATATTCTATCATTCAAACAACACACAAATAGACTTCACAAGCAACCTCTTTGCTAATACCAGTGCCTTATGGAGTCAAAAAAATAAGCATATAATTACATTAGGAGAGGGTAGAAGTTATAACACTTTATTATCACTTTCAAGATTAATATATTCAATATATTACTACTATTATGGTAGAAAAACAACCAATAACACTTCAAAAATAGATGAAAAAACATCCAAACTTAAACTTACCATATAAGATGTACCTTGAACATTTGGGTAAGGGACATACCTCAAGAGGGTAAAAGGGACACTAAATCAGATATGGAAATGACTAACCATATTTGGTTTAAGCCCTAAGCATCCCTAAAAATAGATGGTGGACCCACTTAAAATACTCCAATAGATACTCAACCCCCTCATAGGTCAAACCTAGGCCTTTGGAACTTGTTTATTTTACTATTGTACATGTTATATCAGATCTAAAAATGGCACACCAGTTAGCACAACAACGGTAAATCTCACAAATCAACTGCAAGAAGGTGATGCCCTCAAAGGTTCACCGAGAAACCTAGGGGGTGAACTTTTTGTTAAATATAGAACATCATGAGACATTCTCCAAACCAATCTTGTGTGGCCAAGATTGATCCTCCCGTATAGAGGTGAGCACTTTGATTTCCTTCTGTGTAAAGGTTATTACTCTCGTATTAAGAGCTAATTGATCAAAGTAACGATGTTGTAAATTCTTGTTGGAGAAGACTCCAGACTTGTGTGTCAAGTCATGATTCTAATGTGAATATTTTGTATAAAGGTATCCATGAGATGGACCTCCCGTATAGTGGTGTACCTTCTGTATAAAGTTCATGCTTTACTTGTTAAAAGCATTTAATGTTGCGTGATATATTATTAACCATGATCACCAGATTGCTATTAAGTCTCCTTTAGAGATTGATCACCTCTAAAGTGAATTACTTTAGCATATGATCATTTGGTCCATAATAATATAATATGATCACAACATCCGATAATTCTTCTTAGTATAATGTAATGTGATGGATAATTAAAGTTAGCACATATTGACCATGTAGTAAAAGATAAAGAAATAAAAGATAAAGCATAGAGATCAAGATAATTTGAAATTTTCCATGCAGACACTTCAACTAATTAAAGATAACCTGAATTATTAAAGCTTGATTTATAAAGATTCATTTAAGTATCAATGCTTCAGTTAAAGCATCAGTTAAAGATATGCCTCAGTTAAATAAAGAACTCACAGTGGTTACTTCACATAAATCAGTGAACATGATTTCAATTAACTAAGTGTTAAATAAAAAGGACTAGTTAACTAAAAGACGACACTTCAGTTAGAGAGAGTTAACCAAGTGACAGCAAAGAAGATCTAGTTAACTAAGTGTTATTGCATGACAACACTTATGTTAAACTAAAGGATGACAAATGAGTTGTGACACTTGCATGTCGACACTTAAGTTAGCCACCTAACTAAGTGGGCAAGATTTCAGTTAAGAGGCGAGTTCATCCTAAGTGTCAGTTCAGTAAGATAAAGCACTACATGAGAAGTGGGGTGCACCTCTGCATGCAAGATTAATACATCCAGTTTGAGGGCAAGTTCATCCTGAAGTTAGAAGTTAAAAATAGAAGAGAAGAATGTATAAATATGTTATATGGGATTGATGAATCCAACGTGAAGCAAATTCTCTTCTCTATTGAAGGCAAGGCACTTCTCTTTGCACAGGGTATTGTTCGTGCTTGTTATTGTTGTGCTAGAACACATATGATTGATCTCTCTTCTCTATTGCTTCTGTATCTTCATAAAGAGTGTTTGATGATCTCTTATCTTCTGAAAGCAATCTGCTATGTTGTAAAAGAAAGCATTCTCTGATATCCATTATATTATACTCAGAAGAATTGTTGGGGTTTTTGTTCTCCTAATTTTGAGGATTACTCTATGATATGGGTAAATGTTTTGCACCAAAGGAGTAATGAGTACAATTAAAAAAGGAGGCTCACACCTCCAAGTTTGTTGGTCATTTTTTTGTCAGAAAGACCATGGATAACTTGCAGAGATATGTTTATTGGACCAATATGAAAGAATAAGTAGTTAAACTAATCAGAGGCTGTAACTTATGTTGTACAAGTAATCCTAGTAATAGGAAACAAAGACTATATATTACACTTCTAGTCCCTATGAGACCATGGGAAATCATGTCCATAGAGTTTATCGGTTGTTTATCAGGGATAACGAGAGGGCGTGACTATCTATTTGTGGTAGTGGAAAATTTTAGCAAGATATGTGTTTTGATTACTTGTAAGAAGGCCATGAAAGGACAATAAGTTGCAAGCTTATTCTTTGAAATGGTCTGGGTGCACTTTGGAATTACAAGGAGCATCATTTTTAATAAAGATACTATATTTCTCATTGTATTTTGGACATCACTATGGGAGAACTTGGACACCAAATCAAAGATATCCATTTCCTTTTTCCCACAAGCTGATGGTTAAATAGAGGTTGGAAATCAGACTTTGTTTAGCTTTTGAGAGGTTAAAATCATAAGCATCTAAGGATTTGGAATGAAAAATTTATTCACATCAAGCATTCTTATAATGGAGTTTTCCACACTTCCATTAATAAGTCTTATTTTGAAATTTGTTCTAGATGTTTTCCACCATCACCATATTGTATATGGACAATCTGAAGCAAGGGAAACAACCTCAAGGGATGCATCTAAGGCAACAAAGTTCATAACAAGATAAGGTAAATGCATTTCCAAGCTCAAGAGAAACTGAGGAAACCTTGGGAGAAATACAAATCTAGGCATGATAAACATAGGATTGAAACGATTTTCCAAGTAGGAGATAGAGCGTGGTTACACCTTAATAAGGAAATGTTACAAGGACCGAAGAATAATATCAAATCCTTAAGATATGGACCTTTACAAATATTAGAAAAGGTAGGAAACAATGCTTAATTGCATATTCAATATTACACCTTATATGTGCAGTTACTTAGTAGTAAATGTAGAGAACCCAAAATACTAAGTGTCATCCATTCTCGATGAGGATGAAGAGGGTTAAGGATCAAGTATTTCCTTCCAATGAAGAGTTGGAACACGATGCACATGGAAAATTACCAAATAATGTGACTATGTAGAAGAAGATCAAAATGAATTGAAGAGGTCAACAATAAATTCAAGAAGTGTGGTTAAAGGGTTAGCTACTAGGCAAGGCCAAATGGTACTCCAAAAAGAAAGTTGTGGAATTGTTTACTCATCTCCTTCAAAACTAAAACTTTTGGAAACCAAAAGACTCCAAAAATGGGGAGGGATGTTCCAAAATGACTATACATAGGTACCATATGAATATATTGATACTCTAGATGGGTGATATTAGAATTTGGTATATCTAGAAAGATGGTGTTTATTTTTTCAAATTCATGTCATCAAATTCTGATGCATTTTTTAGGAACTTAACAATATTTTTAGACCTATGATGCCCTACATTTGATGTGGTAAAATATAATCCTTTACAACATACATTATTCTCACATATACCTTTAAAACAAGTTATTGTTTCCACAAAACAAAATTTGTATGGGAAATCTCAAGCCACAACAAGGTAACACTTAATCCAAATAATCCCCACATGTTCAAGTGGTGACTATGTCAAGGAACCATAGTTTGAATATTAAAATTTATTAACATGGGACCACTAGAGACTTCTAGGAGCATGATGTAGTTTGCAAGCATATTTTTAAACCCCATACCAAAACTTAACCCTAATTCTAGCTATCATAAACCTAGCAAAAGAAGGAAAGAGGGTTCACTTTTTCACTAGTCATTAACAGTTCCATTGTATGAGCAAGTATTTGGAGGAGGTGCTAACATAGAATAGATACATAACCATATTGTAGAGGAATGTAAAAGACTATAATTTCCCATAGCCGTACAATAATCATGGAAATATCTATATCATGTATTATAATATCCATAATATAATAAGGTGAAAGGCATAATCCTTGATTTTTTGTTTCTTACTATCATATCCTATTTCATATGTCGCATTAGTTAAAGAATCTAAATGGTGTGTTTTTACTTTTGGTAAAGTGTTAAAAAAATCCAAAAAGATAATTGCAAAGTTGAGCATAGGTTCATTATAGTTTTTTTAACTTTAGATCTATGTTGATGAGCATACCATTGGAATATCTTAGGTTGTTTGCAAATCATATCGGTATCAAATTGGGTTTATTTGGGTGTTAAGTAGTTTGAGGCACAATATATTATTACTCCACTCAAGAAATGCAAATGCATTGGAGAGTTGCACCCTATTAATCCTAGGATCAACACAAGAAGGGTTAAGAAGTAGTTGTAACTGCATAAATGGATGAAGAGCACCGACAAAGACCCATTGATGGTTATGAAAAGGGATTGGTGAAGTTAGAATCTTTGGTAGTTTATATTGCAAGTGGCATGGCCATACTCATGGCCACTCTTGATAAAAATATTGGTATCTTTTTGAAGAAGATGAAATCTCATGAGAAACCATAAAATCATGAGTAGAAGGAAGAGAATGAAGAACTAAAGAACAAAAGTGTGACTCTAGTAGCCAATCTTTGCAACAAATATTCAAAATGGAAGAAAATATTGAGATCAAGCCGTATGAAGGTGAGTTTGAAGCACTTAAATTGAATCATTGGTTGCAACAACTGAATACTATTTTAGTGTGCATAATGTATGTGAGAAGCGGAAAATTGACTAAATCTAGAATTCCATGCATAATCTTGGTGGGAAAGAACTCATCAATTTCTAGTTCACCCTATCAGGTATGAAGAGGACCAAAGGATTCAATGGCACTATTACTAGTAGAGGCAAATATAATGTACAGGAGTACACTATGAATTTTTTAAAGCAAGAAATCTAGTTGCGAATAAATCCTTAAGACCCAAATGTGGTTACCATGTAACTAGGAGGTCTTCATAGTCACATAAGAAAATAGATTATGTTATTCAATCTCAAGACCATAGATGAAACCTGTATATAGACCAATAAATTGAATGTAACAAGAATAAGGAGCAATCAAATGGTTCAAATCATTAAAAAAAACATGGATCTTCCATTAATGGTGAGAAGAAGAAGGGAAAAGGAAAATATAAGAATACTAACACAATTGCACATGTGTAGTTCGCTTAATAAACACTATTACCATTAAAACATTGAGGGTCACATAAAAAAAAGGTTATAGATAGTGTCCTACTATTAAAGGTTAAATAACTAATTTAACAAGACTTCTTCTAAGCAATAATGGGCTCATTGAAAACTCAAGTACATGAAACTGCTTGGATTTCTAGCTTTGATACCTTGGAAAATTTGAATGGTTTGTTTGTTTCTTGCAATTGGAACATTTTTTCGAGCTTGGAAGTTTGCATTTATTTTGGTTAAAGACTATGTTAGTCCCTTGAATGCTTCTAATTCTCATTTGATGCTTGACTACAATTTTAGCCCTTTGTAGCAGCTTGAATTGTTTCATCTTACTTCCATTGATCCATGGGGTTTGGGTTAAAGTTAAAGACCTTTGTTGAGTGAAAACAATTTTGTTCATCTTTTATCATGATTATTTGAGAACCATAAGGTATTAGGATTAATATATGGATTTGGTTATGGTTTAGGAATTCAATGTGTTTTTAATAATTATTATTGTTTTCTTTAAATATTTGATGGTTTGAGGAAAGGTGTGTGTATTTCATTTCACTTTGTAGCATGACTTAAGCATATTCACCATTGAATATCTACAATGTTTATTTTACATTTTGTTTGAAAATATGTTTTGGTATTCGGAAAGGGAAATGTGATACAAGTTGCTAAGAAAAGAGAAAATTGGTCTATGCACGTTGCACTAGCTTACTAGGGTCCTATGCATTCATCGTAGGAGACCTATTGTCAATGAGACCGAAATTTTTCTAATGAAAAATTTATACTTTTGATTACATGTAGCCTCTAGGCTTCTAGCTATATTCATAAATTCCTTAATAGACTTTAATCTTTGATCACACAATAATGTTAGACCTCAAGAGGTATCGATCACTAACACACCTTTGATTGTAAGGCATGTGAAGCAAAACTTGAAAGAAGATGTCGAGGTGCATGTTTTCAAAATTTCCCTAGTGTGAATCATACATAAAGAGGAGCATTGATATTGTATAGAAAGCTTGTAAAATTGAAAATAGTGTTATATTTCATTTTAATGTTTCATGAGAGGTAGCTTATTATCTCTCTTACACAACTTGTCCATTTTGGCTGCATGGCATGCTAGAAAATGGGGACATCCATGCTAAGAAGATGTTAATGTCAATGTGGATTCTTAGCAACCATCCATTGAATTTTTTGAGAGCATTGAGGTAGAGATTGTCATTTCAGATAGTGCTTCAAACAACTAGTTTTATTGTAACTATATTTTTAGATTGAGGGGGATGGTTAGGTCTCACATAATTGACTCTACAGTGAGTGTAGTATGCTAAATGAGTTTCACACTTTGATCAAGTGCTAAACTATATATTGCAAACATTTATGAAATCATCTCTACATTTTGTTTTTAATAAAGTTTGAACTTAGTAGCATACAAGTAGTTGTGATGAGTAAAGTCGACAAATTAAATTAGATTTTGTTTACAAAATATTTAAGTGCAAGAGTACACAACAAATTTAAAATGAATTTGAAAGCATCTAACAAATTTTTTTAAATCAAACAATTTTTGCACCTAGTGAAATGAGGTGCTCGAGGATGTTGTAATGTTTGTGATGTAACAAAATAATTAAAAAAATTCATGTCGACTCATACAATAAAAAATTATGGAAAATATTTTAAAAAAATCCATATTGGTTCATAAAATAAAATATTATGGAAAGTAATTAAAAAATAGATATCCGTTTATAAATAAAAACTTAAAATTTAAACCTGGATCTATCAATCAAGAAAGATCAAATTTCTTGAGTTTAAATTTTAAAAAAAAATTACATCTCAAGAAATTGGATGCCTCTCAGTACTTGATAAATACCTATTTAAAATGGATCTATAGTAATTTATATTCAATGAAATAAACATCATAATTTAAAAATTATATTCAATGAAATAAACATCATAATTGGATCCCTCTCAGTACTTGATAATTTGTATTTTTTAAGATATATACAACAGAATTTTGATAAAAAGTGAAGAAGAGAAGGGGTTATACCATTATTCTTTACCCTAGGGTAAGAAGAGATCAAGATTAGTGACCCTTCTGAATTTGGCAATTCAATATTTACAAATTAGGCTAAAGACTAGTAACCCTAGATAGGTCAAAGCAGCCTTAGCCTAATTAGGGAAAATAAAGAACTCCAAGGCCCACTTATGGATATATCCTTTAAGAGGAAGGCCTCCTCAAACAATATTGACAATATGTAATAAAAATCCCTAATTTTCCATGCTTATGATCTCAAGAGCATTGCAAAACAAGAAAATTGAAATATATTACCAACATCCACCAAGAAAAGAGATAGAGAGATCTTAGGTCCTTCCTTAGCCTTGAGTTATAACAACCATTCACATGGATCAAACTTGAGAAATATTGAAAACCCTATAACATCTTAATTTATTCTTCATCATAAGAGAACATGCAAAAAAGAGAGGTGCACTAGCTTTGAGAGCTCATGTAAACCAAGAGAAAAAGTAAAATGATTATGCTTGATCCTTGGTTCTTGTTACAAATGAAAGTGAGGTGCTCTTAATTTATATGGATTAACCTAGCCTCTTTTAATTTTAGATCCTACCTTACTAAAAGATAAAATATTTCAAAATTAGGGTTTGTCACCCACAAGCCATGGACTAAACATCATCAAGACATAAAATAATGATAAATTGATGCAAATGGATTAAACTCAGTGAGATGTTAAGCCTAAAGGAGGACATCATGCCCCAACTAACCCCAATGATGTGCTTTTCCCTCAATGCCATCATTTTTAGAAAGGTAAGGCCTTCTTCAAAGGGATGATGTCATCATCATTTTTGCTCTTGGAGACCAGGAGGAGGGGTAAAAAATCAAAAGTAAGGACTAAGTAGACATGGAGAAGATGTTCTAAAGTGGGTATGACAATCCTTACAAGTGTAATAACCTCTACATAGCATAAACATAAGTGTGTCTTGTAGCCCCTAAGCCATGGGTTCATCCTGGGGTGCACTATACACCTACCTAGGGCATAGATTCTCAACAAGATGAGGGAATTCCACTGATCAAGGGGTAGTCAACAAAGCCACTACGCTAACACTCCTTGAAATGGGAACTAAGAGGACCTGTCATGACTAGACTAAGGGTCTTGAGCCCTGCTAAACCAACACATTTTACATAATAAATCACTCTAGTGCATCTTGAAGGGCACGTTTTAGACATTCGAAGGTGTAATGACTGGCTCCAACTACGGGACATGCACTTTTCTTGGGAGTGTATGAGAACCCCCTACAATCTATTGGAACTTGTATACCTACACACACATATGAAAACAACTTCGTTAAATCCATCGTAGGTAGACACTTTAATCCTACCTTGTTCAAATCAAAATATGAAATGCATGAAAAAAAACACAACAAAACGCAATGCTAAAGTAAAGAAAATGACACATCAAAATGATCATGGAAGAGATTATTGATCCTACCTACCTACTCTAATTATGATAACATGAATTATCTAAGTGAAATCATGCCACTAGTGAATCCACCTCAACATATCATTAATGCTAGGGATTCTTCCCTTGTCTTTGGAAATAGTCGAAGCCAAGATCCCATTAATAATGGGATGAGTAGTTGTCATTACCTTAAGAGGAATAGGATTAGATGAAAAGAGGAAATATCGAACCTGGATACCTTTAAATTCCTACACTAAAGAAGGGACCCTTTCACAAGCCCCCTTTATCCAAACTTGGATAGTTCTCAATTAAAAACCATCATCATCATGGACCTACTTACTAAACTTTGTTTGCTACCCCAAACAACTTTCAATACTAGCAATAAGATCTGAAAGGTATAGTTAGAAAAGAAAACTCAAATATTCCCTAGGGGAGGGCACACTTTTCTTCTCTAACCCTACAATCAAACACCTTCTTGTTGTCCAAAACCTTCATTAATCTATTAAAAACATGGTTGAAGACGTTGGTTTAGATTCACCCTAGGGGAGGGTAAATCTGTCAGTGTAATATCCGTGTGATAAGTTTCCATATGCAACCCTATACTTCACAATGGTGAGAAATCATGATTGAACCACATCTTGAGACATCTCATAGAAGGTTGATTTTCCAAGGTCTTGAAAAGTTGCAAATTTCTCATTGGAAGAACCATTTACGAGCTCTCCAACAAATTTCCAATAATCCATACCCATATCATGCTCATCAGGAAAATGCACATCATTGCATCCATGGGAAACATCTTCAACAACAAAAAGATCCTCAAACTTATCATCCTCAAAATATTCATCGCTAAGAGAAAATGAGAGAAGAAGACTCACCAAAGCCTCAACATGAAGAGAGCATGATGAAGAATCAACCACACTTTCGTCAACCATGTTTTGAATACCCCCCTTAATGGGTAATCGATCTCCAACAAGAGATCCTTCATTTTCTTCTTCATGTTCATGATTTTCTTTGACAAAACCCTCTTAATGTTGTTCCAAATTTGCATAACAATTCAGCTTTGGTTGATCCCAATTGAGAACGTATTCACTTCCATAAGGTGGGAAATGATAATGAACATATTCCTTGGAACATGTGTGACGTAAAGGCTCAAGTACAACACTCCCATACATTGAAGAGTCATATATGGGAGGACCAAGAAACCTCCAATAATCATTTTTTTTTTCTTCATGAAAAGAAATCATGCCATTTTCTTCTAAAATGACCAAGGAATCATACGAATCTTCCAACCAATGATAAGGAGAGCTTACCCACGGGGGGTTCACACAGTGAAATTGTTACATAGCACGATCATTCGCATGATATTAAAGAATATCCCTAATTTCTCTAAATATTGGAAAATGCATCCTGAAATTGTATTGTTGAACTCCCCTTCCAATATTCCTTTCCAATTAAGAAAACCCCTAGTTTCACGAGATATTGTAGGTATCCATTTTTATCAACCCATTTTTAACACCCCCTTTATATAATATTATCAAGTTGCAACAAACAGGAGCCCTAACACATCTTGTTTTTTGTAACTAGGGGAATCAACAACTGGATACTGGGATGGTACTCACATGACACAGGGTCCAGGGATCCAATCGCGCTACCACTATACCCCTAGGTGTCCCACAACTGCCCGTAAGCATGCGACACGGGTAAGCGTGGGTGTGATTTGAACTCGTGACCTCTATTTAGTCCATGTGACTTCATATCAAGCGAATCACCAATGAGCCACACCAGTGTGGGACCCTAACACTTCTTGTTATAAGAAAAAAGTTGTTAAATAAAATAATAGTATAATGTTAATAGTGATCCCACTAGTATTGCAGGGGCAATTGATCAATTTGTAGCATTGGATAGTGGAAGACCCAACGAAATAGTACTGGGGAAGACAAAACGCGTAAAAGGAAACCTAGTCAAGAGATCAACATAACAAAGAGTGTAAAACAATGATAGTCCAATACGGTTAGTAAAATGCTTAGAAAATATGAGAATTGCAGATGTTTCGCACCACAACCTGCCAATCTACCAATTATATATGTAAATACAAATATAGCCATAGAGAGCTCATGTTTTCTATAAGCTTATTAAATTAAACTCCATAAAATTGTAAAATTGAAACCCTTTCGTAGATGGACTCCCTTACCTTCCTATCAAAACAAACATCATTGATGTTTGAACCCAAATGAACATAGAAAAATTCCTTTTACTTTTCAATAACACCACATGATCATGTGCATAACTTAGATTTGGGTCATTCACAAGATCAAATGAATTGCCTCCGCTTCGTCTACATTTTTTCTTGCAATCAAGGGAATTAACAACATTTAGTTACCTTTTCTTGGGTTATATATAGTTTTTTTAATATTTACAAGAGAGGGAAAAATCTCCATTGTTAGGTTTCAAGCATACAATAGTTATAAATATGCATAGATGGTGAAACTTATATGATACCATTTCATGGTAACGATAACACATAGGGTATGTAAATAAGTATTTATATTTTCACCTATGTTCATGTCAGTTCCAATACAATATTAAGATGGATACATTGCATATAAGAATTGAAATTAAAATTATGAATGTGCCAAATATAACTCAATCTAACAATTGTTCCTAACTCGCAATGTGAAAATATTAAAGAAGAATACAAAAGGTTAAAAGAGATAATTAGTTAAGAAACATTGATCTAACTTTTATTGGTTCCAATGTGCCAAGAAATATTGATCTCACTTTTCTTGGTTTTCACGGAGCAAGGTTTAATTGAATCTCAATGCCCACTAAAATCCCAACCTAAAAAATGAAGAGTTAAATGTTTTACTTGAATGCCTACAAAAAATACAATAGAATTGTTCAAGTCTATAACCCCCGATTAGCTACATCTCTTAACTTAAAGATGAAAAACAATATATCACCAATTCAAACCAAGCCTAAATAAGCTATTAAATGAATATTTCTCAAGGCCAATAATCCAAAGAGACTTCCATCGATATTATCATTGGTACAATATATCATATTTATGCAAAACTTAGGATCATAAGCAATATCAAATAAAAATGGAGGGTCCTTAAGTTTTAGGTGGTATGAATTGATCCCATTATTTAGAGGTATGAATCCATCCCACGATTTGGAGTTTATTCCTCAGCACACCCAATTAAAATAACCCCCAATATTCTAAACTCGGTGTCTCTTGTCTCTCATGCTTTTGATTCTTGTGATGCTTGTCATGCTTATTGTGATTGTCATGCATTGATATACTGCATATGTTATTCTCTCAGTGAAGATCCTAGAGTATTGTGAATGAATAAAGTTGTAAACGTGTCTTCTTATTCATAAAGATAAGAATTATGAGTTTACATTTATGAAATCATACATGATTTGTAAAAGACATAAGGATTTGATGGACCTTTGATTATCATGACCAAACCAACTATGGATAAATCATTATCATAGTTTATAAAAAAAATACGATAACAAAAAATAATGATTGCTTTCATCAAAATTATACAGGCACACTATTGTTTTTTTAGAAAATGAGCACATGGATTAGAAAATTTACAAAAGGTAAGACCTTCTTATATTAATATACCACAAATACATTTATCTAAATAAAGAATGAAATTCATTTGCCAAAAACAATCAAGCCGTATTCAAAATTAGGATTATTAACACCTTTTGTATTTTTAGAATATGTTTTAAAAGATGCAACTGAAAGATAAGTCTTAACAAAAAATGATTTACATTTGTCCTAAAAAATATAGAATTACATAAAGGACAAGATTTTAATCAAATTTTTAAGACCAACAAAATTAGATGTACAAAATTACATTTGATCATCTTCACTCCAGAAGAGTATATTTGCTGATAGGCAAAACCAGAAACAGATCTGTATCTGTGTTCATGATATGGTTTTAGTAACCATAAAATTTACAAAAAGTACAGTACATATGTTGTGATATATGAGACAATGTATCATACTACCAAAAACAAAACAAAAAATATATATAGGCATATCCATGACAAAAATCTTCCATATAAGCCGTGATATGTCGACTTCATCTGACCAAAAACCGCGGTAGTGCCAAAACGAAACAGAACCAATATGACCGTTTAAGGCCCTTCAATCTATGAAGGGCCGATGATAAAATTCCCGTACTAGAACACCTGTAAATTCTTTGATCTTCCATATCCCTGGCCCCAGTAGGAGCCCTGCTTTCGAAACCCGGTCCGCCTCTTTGTTATTTTCCCTGTAAACATCTACACATGCAAAGGAGTCAAATGCAGTTGTAGTATCCCTCATAGCTATCAAAATGTTTGAGAGTCTAAGGTTTTGGCAATGTTGAGTTCCTGAAATCCACTTAACCACATTCAATGAGTCCCCATAAACAGTTAAATTACGATAGCCCTTATCAAGAGCATAGATGATAAGAAATTTGAGGCTCACAATCTCTGCAAAGTTGTTACTTCCTTCTCCCAGTCCCAAAGACATTTTGAAGAAATGTTCAGGCGAAAGATACAATATGGCCCCTCCCCCACAGTAGTTGTTTTGATAGGCTCCGTCGAAAAAACCCCAAGGCAGGGTTCGGTCAATTTCCACCAGTTGAATGACCCTCATGTTACCAAGCTTCCCAATCAGTTTACCGGAGAGTAAGAGCCCACAACAGTATATAACAGTTTGTGCAGGCAGGTAGAGCTTATCATTGAAGATATCATGGTTCCTAGCAATCCACACCCCCCACACCACCAGCAAAGGAAGGGCCCTGAACTCATGCAAAATCGAGTTTTGATACCAATTCCACCAAGAGACATCCAAAGTGTCCCCTTCCCCAAAAAAAGGATCCTTCAACACCCGTGAGCAGACCTCCCAAACAGCTTTAATGTAAGGACATTGGAGAAAAAGGTGACAGATTGATTCCTCGCTATGTTTACATAATATGCACGAACCCAGTCCATGTTTATTCCTCTTCTAAAGAAAGTCCCAAGTAGGCACCTTGTTCATAAGTACACACCACATGAACAAGCGCATCTTATGGGGGCTCTTAATTTTCCACAAAAGCTTGCACCACCAAACCTGGTCTCCCTGCACAAAGTCTTCACTGATTCTCAAATATCCACCCTTGGGAGTATAGGCACCCGAAGGATCAACATCCCAACACAGTTCATCTTCATGCTCACTCAAACTGATATGGTCAAGGTTGAGCTCCCAAAAGTACCGAGCAAGTTCCATCTCATCTGCCTCATCCATCCCAAAGGAGTTTGCTGTAAGCCAAACGTGTCTACCTAAAAGAAGTGCATTAGGATCAACCAAATGATATAGGAAAAAGTAACCTCTCAGCCATAATGCTTCTAAAGTCCCCATAGGTAGCAGATGTTGCTGATCACATCCTACCCAAGGGTCCTGTCCAATCCGAACCTTATGCCCATTACAAATATTCCATACCAGATCTTGTTCGATAATGTTGAAGGATGTAATCAATGCCTTCCAGATCACAAAGCCACCCAGGTGTGTCTTATCCAGACTTCGGATCCAATTTTCAATCGTGACTCGAGAAATATACTTGTGTATCATTACCTGTGCCTAGAAACCCCCAAACTTGATCAACCTCCACCCACCTTTTGATGCTAGTGCTTTGGAGAAGGTAAATATATTCTTCAAACCCCACCCCCCAAGGATTTTGGAAGAGAAATCTTGTCCCAGCGAGCCTAAGGGGTGACATTATCATCTTCTTTACCACTCCACAAAAAACAGAAACACAGACGTCTAGCCTGATCCAGAACGCCTCGAGGAATCCAAGCCAACGACATCCAGTATACCGGAATAGCTTCCAGCACCGACTTGACCAAAACCAACCTCCTGGCCCTGGAAAGCCACTTATGACTCCAACATCTCAATCTATTTCTCCATCTTTTCAATCAACCACACCCAATCCTGTTTCATATAATCATTAGGTTTCAGATTAAAACCTAAATATTTAAGTCCATCCTGCAAAGTAAGATGGGAGAAAGGAAAGAGTCTGGTAAAATCCTCCACCTCCTCCATATTGAGAAGATTGGTAGTCAGAGTGGATTTCTCTTCATTGATTTCCATCCCAGTAGCCCTAGAAAAAAGGTCCAAAATCTCCTTCAGCTTGTGTCCATCCCTAGCAGAGCCGGAGCAGAAGATGGGTACATCATCCAAAAATAGAAGGTGGGTGATAAATAAGTCTGGCGCAATCAGTATGCCGCTTAGAGAACCAGTCCTTTTAGCCTCCTTAATTGCCCTGCTCAAACCTTCAATGACCAGATGAAAAAGCAACGAGGATAAAGGGAATCCCTTCCTCGAACCATGACCCACATGGAAGAAGGGAGTAGCTTCCCCATTGATAAGTACCAAGAACGAAACAATAGTTATACAACTCAAAACCCACAGAATGAAATTGATACCAAAACTAAGATGAGTAAGCAAAAGGTGAAGTAAAGCCAACTTAGTTTGTCATAGGCCTTTGACAAGTCAATTTTAGGAATAGATCCCTTCAACTTCTTGGTTTTAATACTGTGTAACCCCTCCTGAGCAACCCCAATGGCTTCATGAATTTGTCTGCCTTCCAAAAAACTGAACTTCTCCTCAGAAATGTGTGTCGAGAGGATAGCCTTGAGGTGTCGCGCAATGATTTTGGTGACTATTTTGTAAACATAGTTACATAAGGAGATAGGTCTAAAATCATTAAGAGAATATGGAGAGTCCATCTTGCAAATTAAGGCTATTAAAGTAGAATTAATGCTTGCCGAAATACTACCCTCTAGTCGCATCTCTTCGACCATTTTCAACAGATTACCCCCGATGAAATCAAAGAGTCCCAAAAAGAATTCTATTGTCCACTCATCTGGCCCTGGGATTTTGTCCTTCTGAAATCATGTGAGGACCTCTTTCAATTCCTCAGCAGTAATCTCTTCCATCAGCACCCTGTTGTCCTCCTCCTCCACAAAGCGTGGGAACAATTGTGCCATCCGGATGACTTCCTCAATATTAACTTTATCACTAGCCTTAAAGAGATCCTGAAAATGAATGATCCCAAACCAGGCCAAACCATCAAAAGTATTATGAGAAGCACCCATGTGATCCGTCAGGCTCCAAATAGTATTAGCTGAGCATCTCCCTTTGGTGTAGGCATGAAAAAACTTGGAATTTTCATCTCCACTCTCCAACCAGATAGCCCTACTCTTTAGATGCCAAGTCTCCTCCTGCTCCAAAAGAAGTGAATTCCTACGACCTTCCAAACGAAATAGAATGTCCTTAGATTCCTGAGTCAGGAAACCACCCCCATCGCTCAATGCAATGTTCACTAGTTCCTCTTCAATCTGTTTAAGTTCTTGGTTCTCCCTGAGTCTTTTCTTAGCCACCCACTTCTTGATTAGACCCTTCAGATGCTTGATATTCTCAGCAAATTGGAAAGCTGCTGAGATGTGGTTCTCAGGCTGTAATGGGATCCATACCGATTGGAATGAATAAATAAAGGATGGGTCATTCAGCCAAGTCTTATTAAACTTCATTGGGAAGGGCGGTTTAATAGGACCATCATTTAATTCTAGAAAAAATGGGAGCATGGTCCGAGCAACCCCCACTACCAACCCATTGACGAATATGAAAGAAACTTTCCACCAGATGATACGCAAGCAGAAATATGTCCAATCTTTTCGCCACCCTACCATCACCCACTCGATTGTTCCTCCAATATGGTTTAAGACAAACAAGATCAACATCCACCAAATTTCCTTCAATTAGTTTCTGGATAAAAAAATCAGTAAGTGAATTGACCTATGCATGAGCACCCCAAACTTTAGCCTGACCCAAATTGAAATTCAAATCCCCCCCAAGATCACATAATCACCTTTGATCACTGCTTTACCAAGCAGGGATTCCCAGGAAGGGATCCGATCACAGTAAGGCCCATAGACGTTAATAACAGTAAGCTCCCTATCAAAATCAAGAGCCGAAAAACACATGCCCAAAACAGATTCCATCCCCCATAAGTTGGAGACCTTGATTCGAGCCTCCTTCCAACCCACAACTAAACCTCCTGCACGACCTCTAGCATCCGAGGATTTAAAGTTCTAGCCCCAAAACAAACCTTTTAACTTAGCAGTAACCTCAACACCAACACCCAAAGTTTCCTGTAACAAGAGAATATCCGAATGCTCTTTTCAAGCACCCTCCGCAACGCTGATCTTTTAGATGAACTAGCGAGACCTCGACAGTTGAAGGACATAATTTTCATTAGTGCCCCTTCTTCTAGGCCCGCACATCTCTAAGTGCCCGTTCAATGGATTGTTGTTTCCATTCAAGAAGGTCCAAACATGCTTTAGATTTTTCCCTAGATATATAAGACTGTCGACCCCTGCCCTTGGCCAATTTTACCCTACCTTTCCCAAGCTCTCCAGAGGAGTTTTCAACAGACGAGCGAAGGAATTAACCAGAATCAGTTGAATCAGAGGGAGACTGTGGTGTGGCCACAGAGAGGTAAGTAAGGGAGGGACCGAAAAAGTCTGGGATAGGGGGGACCTCGTGGATAGAGGGTTTTGGGGTAACGACCACCCTAGTGGAACAACCACCAGGGAAGGGTGGAGCCAAAAAATGTGAGGAGATATGGAGATTCTTTAAAACCTCCACCTAATCAAAACCAGGAAATGAAACATTCTTCAAAATGAAATTAAAGGATTGAGAACAAGGGGGAAGGATAGTACCCGAGGTCATGGCCACTTGCTGATAAATAGGGTTCTGCAACTCAGCACTTGCCGCAGCCACAAGAGTCAATGAATGTCCACTAAACTCAGCAGGAACTAACTTTGCAGGACCTTGAGTGGCAACAAACAGAGGAATCTCTTCATCCAAAGCAGTCTCATGAATTTTGACAGGAACCCGCTGAGGCGGCGCCTGTGGAATAGGATCTGAAGCATCCCGACAGATGTCCACCTTCTCCTTCCTTCGAGAAGGAGATCCATTCCACGTACGTAACGAGAGCTTTCAATCAACAACAGGGTGCCCATATTCGTGGCAGTGCTGACAACGAAATAGAACATTTTCATAGTCCAGAATTTGTGGAAAGATATAAGGGCCCCAACATAGATCCAAGCTCTCCGCAAGCCCATCCCTAAAATTGATACTAACCAAAATCTGGGAAACCTTCCGGGTCTGTGATTCAATGAAATAAAAATCCGCATCAAGGTAAGTCCCCAGGGTATTACTAATGTTCCTGAAGTGATC
This sequence comes from Larix kaempferi, assembly GCA_027924585.1. NCBI lineage: Eukaryota > Viridiplantae > Streptophyta > Pinopsida > Pinales > Pinaceae > Larix > Larix kaempferi. Next base: position 61,771 of record BSBM01001848.1, on the reverse strand, counting down.
CACAGTCCAATAGTGTAGTGGAAGAACATGGAGACGAACCCATAATGGAATAGTATCCAGTTTTTCCCTGCTGGCATCGAACAGAGGATCCTAGGGTTTCAATAAGAAAGGAACTTTCACCAAGTTCTAGTTTCAACCCAGGACCTAGAGAGCATGATCCTCCTGAGTAAAATGAAATGCATACCAACCGCCCGAGAGGGCCACCACCTCCGGAACATAACCCAGATGGTCCAACCAGGTTTTTGTCGACCAATTGATCATCGTCTTGAGAGCCGCTGACCTTCCATAAACCCTCCGCACCAAAACTGATTTAACCATCGTCAATATCTGTTGGAACCCGATATCTTCCCCCAGTGAATAATTTGCAGCCTGCCCCTTGTTCTTTAACCACTTCCTTCATGGTTTGATCTGAGAGCTGACCTCACCTTCCTCCTCGACCCCTCCCTACTAAGAGACAAAAACATTGAACCCTACTGAAAATCGGGCTAGGGTATCCCGGTTGTTCAGTGGTTCCCAAACACCCAGCAATGAAGCCTTGTTCATTAAAATGTGCCAAACCCAAATCAGAGCAATCTGTCGATTTCTGAACATAGCCTCCCGTGCCCTGCCAACCAAGAGCATGTTCTGAATCAAACACAATAGCCAAAGCATTCAGGTATCCAGGTGAGCTACAGAATCCCTTCGAAGTCAACATGGGTGGAAGCGAGGCAAGGTGAGCACTCGGTAAGCCCCAAATGGTTCCGCCCAAGCCACCCATAGACAAAACCCCATCCAGTTCCGATGAAAATGGTGCTCCAAAAAACTGGCCCCTAGGTGCAGAATGATTCTGGCAACCATCCAAAACTGAAAATGCAGGGTTGGAAGCAAACCCCAAGGGCACAGTCCGTTCACAAACACCCACACTGGGTGACCAAACCCCCTCCACTTCCCGAGAACCTACAGGTGGCGAAGTCCATATGTCCCCCCGGCGCCAAATGGTGACTGCTGTAGTCCAAGTCGTCAAACAAATCCATGGTAGTCTATGCAGTAAACACCTCAATAAAAAGTAGAAAAAAGGGTAAAACATTCTTTAACCTTCAAAAACCATCCAACCCAGGATTAATCTACAATCACATGTGTTCACTGCACCTCGTCCTCTATGCAGACCGCTTGACCGCATCAGGCTACCATCAGGCCTACCGCCTGCAACACCCTAACCATCAGCTGATATCCGCAACAGTCCCAATCCTCCAGCCAATATCTTCCCTCCCCCCAAAAAAATATATAATTATTAAATAATGGTTGCTTTCATCAAAATTATACAGGCACATTATTGTTTTTCTAGAAAATGATCATGTGGATTAGAAAATTTACAAAAGGTAAGACCTTATATTAACATACCACAAATACATTTATCTAAATAAAGAATAAAATTCATTTGCCAAAAACAATCAAGCCATATTCAAAATTAGGATTATTAACACCTTTTGTATTTTTAGAATATGTTTTAAAAGATGCAATGGAAAGATAAGTCTTAACCAAAAATTATTTACATTTGTCCTAAAAATTTTAGAATTACATAAAGGACAACATTTTAATCAATTTTTTAAGACTGACAAAATTAGATGCGCCATTAAAATTTTGAGAAAAACAGAGCATGATTTCAATCTTTGATATCTACTCTTTCAAGATGTAAATAGCATCTCAAATTGAGCTTCGAATTAAATAATGTGAATCCATCCAAATACCCATAGTATCATTGATGCACCGAAGACCAGAAAATTGGTGAGGTTATCGAAAGATGGCACTAATTTAAATAATCCAAACCAAAGAAATAAGAAATGGCAGCATCGATGAGCAACCGTAAAGCCAAAATATATAGGCAACAAATATTGTCAAATCACCAAATCCTAATGCCATGAAAAATATGTTAAAGAACAAGCAGTGTAAAAAATGAAGGATGAAAGAAAGAAAGCCAAGAAACCACCTACCAAAGCAAGGAAGATAAGATGAAAGAAAACTAAAAGAAAATATTTACAAAATTCTAATGGAAGGCCCCTTTATTTGTGCGAAATCAAGGGGAGTTGTTGGGGGGCCAACAAATGGCGACATGCTGGACGAACCGGTTATCTCTGGATAATAAATCTGAATTTTAAAGATGCAAGGGAAAAAAAACTTCTTCAAATGTCAACTTTCCAATCACATAACTTGATATTACCATGGGTCTATATAGAAAATATTGAATGAAAAACTTTCAAAACCGATTAAACTATCCTGACCATTATCTAAAAGATTATAAAGATAAATGATTGATTCAATAAATGCAGAAGAAAACTCTCGAAGAAATCAGTTTCTCACAATCAAAACAAGTCATTAACCAATAGTGTATTGATACAACCTCAATACCAAAGGATAAATCTTTTAACCTCACTGAGATGCTTGTATCCCATCCACTAGATATAAATAATTAAAAAGTAAAATTTAATTTTTATTATTTTATTTTTTTCTCATCATTTTTTTTAACAGAGACATTAACTAAGGACCAATGTCCTAGCATGGTAGCTAGATGACGACAATGTCATTCACAAACACTATAAAAAATTGAGCAGGCTGACTTGTCATGAGACCCCCTGTCTCTTTATTTTTAAAACCAAGAATCACTACCCCAACTTGGTGACTAGATATTGGGAATGTCAATCCAATAGGATCCATGATTATGAATAGACCAGCTCATAACAAGACCTTTTGTTCCTTAGTTAACCTTTTTAATTATAAATTTATTTACAACAAAAAAATATTGACAAGGACATCAACTAAAGACTACTACCCTAGCTTGGTGACCAGATAATGTTAGCATCATTCACAAGAACTGCTGAAAAATGAAAAGGTTGGCTCATGATGAGACCTCCTCTCTCCTAATCTAATGACTAAGATCCAATACCCTGGCTTGGTGACCAGAGTTGGTAATGTCACTTCAACATAGCTTATGATCATGACAGGTCGTCTCATGATGAGACCTCCCATTCTTCAGTTAATCTCTTAGGTTTTATTAATGTTATGTAAAATCAATAATAATAAGGATATTGTTAATCTCAACAAAGATTACTTAGTGGATGGGGAAGCAAATCTAAATGGCTTCACTTAAGAGCGAAGGATGGCGTAAAAAGTCTAACAATGACTTTCAATTCTTGACTTACTTTAATCTAGAGAAGAGGATTCCTTAAAAATTAAACTCATCTACATTATAACATCATTTTGAAATATAAATATCCTAGATAATAGTCGGGTAACTCAATCAATCCATTAGTATGGTCCATAATATATTTTTCAAAGCCAAGGCTAATCTCGTTGCGGTCAGAATTTTGACAAAAGAAGATAGTCTTTGTAAGGATCTCCCTTTTAGACTTGTCAGGTTTATAAATAGAGAAGCATGTAAAAACCAAGTAGTGTACCAACATAGTGTTATTTATTTACAACCCCAAAACTTTAAGCAAACTAAAAAAAATGAAAAGAAAATTCGAAAGAATCACAAATATCAAAACTATTATTGAAAACCAAGCTATCTTGAAATCAATAAAAATCACTAATTTAACCAAAACACCTAAAACTTATATACATGATAGGATCAATCAAAATTTCAACCAAAATTATGTATCATAATTCAAGAGAAAAATCAGATGCTCATAAAGATGACAGATCTTAAACTATAAGCAATAATATTGATACCTATCGAAACTTCAGCTGACTGTCAAATAAGTCAAATGAACTTGAAATTTGAAAATAAAAATGTAGTCATAATCTATGAAACGAACTATATAAAATAATGAAAAAATCATGAAATAATGGCATGCAATAAAGAGGGATGACAAATCTCCCAATATTTAAATTGACCACGGTATGGTAATACAAAGGATCAAACTTTTAGTAATTTCATCAAAAGGGTTAAATATAAACACAAATAGAAATAGGATATGTGAATTGTAGTGCCCCTAGACTACTGTAGACATTGAGGGCACCTGCTAAGTCACCCAACTGTTTGAAACGTTAATAAAATAACCCTATGATTTTATTTTGAGTATATTTATGATTACGATTGATTGATATATGTGCATTTGGGTAGTTATTGTGAATGGACGATTTCATGTTATTTAACGATTAACTTTGATATGAAAATTGTACATATGGATAATGCTTAACGACTAGCTGTACGGTGATTATGTATTTGTCGACGAAATGTATATTTGATTAGAAGTTTGAATAAATCATCAATGTTTAACAATACTTGATTTAGAAATCAGATGATGATTATTGAGGACAGTGTTACTAATAAATTGTTGTGAGAAGTGTGTGTAGAAACAAGTGAGACGGTTCACCAACGGACACACAAAGAAACATGAAGGGTCGTAGAGTACGGGTAAATCACACACAGGGGGAGCGACGACGATGTCGACTTTCGACAAGAATACCATGCATGAGCAGATAAGCACTGATCCGCTTGCTCAAGAGGAATGCGTGAGAGCGTACGAGGTGGGCCACGACGGAGTTGGTCACGTACGAGTTGAGGGGCGCGCAGTGAGAACGGACTCACTCCTCAGCGCCATTAGTCCCTAGATAGCATGTAGACGGAGGATGGATGGTAACGATTCCTAAAATCCCTACAAGAGTTCCCACAAGTCAAAACGGAAAGATGGTGGCAAAAGGGCCCGACGATGCGGTACCCTGTCGAGAACGGAAAGAATGGACGCAAGGACCCAACGATGCGGTACCATGCCAAGGAATGGAAACCATGGGTGACTGGACCCGACGGAGTGGTGCCATGTCAGGGAATTAAAATTAAGGAACTAGGAGCCCAACGACGCGGCACCGTGATCCTAGTGAGTTTGATGGTTAAATTTAACTGCATAAAAACTCATGAGAATAACTCTAGATTATTACTTAGCAAATGCATAAAAATAATTTAGGCATTTGCACATGAATAGTTATTTTTGTTGAGCATTTAAAATAATAGAAATCATTATTTAGGAGCAAAATAGAATCCTAAGATTAGACACCTAGTAAACTAAAAGCTAGGAGTTAATTAAAATATCTGGGGGACAAACTGGAGCAAACTTAGGGGTGTTGGTGCACTTCCTAGAGAAACTGACACTTGGATGGGTGAGTGTTTTAATTAAATAATTAATTGAAAATATTTAATTATGCATGAAGCGACATGTGTCGCATGAGATTTTTCTTTATAAGGAAGGCTTGGGGAATGGGTAAAGGGCCCATAATTTGGACGATTGTCGTAATTTTTGAATGCCTCAAAGACTTGCTGCTATCTAAGGGTTTGGCTTAGAAATCCTGGTGGGAAGGGAAGCCCAAGCTGAATTTCTGAAATACTTGTGTGAGCTCTACGACCCAAAGCTCGGGGGAGGCCATGCGACTGAAAGCATGAGCCTATGGTTGGGTGGCGAAGCTAACGGTTGCTTCGCCTATGGTTAAACGAGCTTTGCTGGAGGGATCCTACGGAAGATGCAGACGACAGTGGACAAGATGGTATCAAAGAGAGGTTATGGTTTGTTTTAATTTGCTAAGTTATTCATTTATTTAGTTTATTTATCTAGTCATTGTGCTTTCTAATCTCTTGTGTATCAAGTGGTTGAGTTTCAGGTTAAGCATCAAGGCCCCTACAGGAGGGGCCCTACATTTGGTATCAGAGCTAGGTCGAGCCTTGAGGGCACCGGACTCATATTATTAAGGGGTTATCGGTATCTTCGTCAACATTGGACTGCTCCAGACAGCTGATTCAGCCACTACTCAAACGGTTTCAAGTTCGACGCCCCAACAAAAAAAAAAAAAAATCAGGTTCAGCAAATTATTATTATTTTTATTTATATATATATTGTGAGAATGATATATGAGTAATGTTTGGGAATGAATCTGGTTTTATAAATTATAGACTCGGTTTTTCTTTAATGCAAATGTATTTCTGAAATTTTATGAACATCGGGAGCAATTGGACAAAAGTAGGAAGTCGATCGAATTCCTGTTAATTTTTTAGCTCAGTTTCATTGTCTATTTGTTTGGTAAATCCTATAGCAGGAGAGTCGATCTGAGCTCGTATGATAATTTAAACTCTGTTTTCATTATTTACTCATTCTAGATTCCTTCTGAAAACCTGGGGATAATAGATCCGAATCTCTATAAATTACGATTTCGATTCTAGAGATGAATGTTGCAGTCGATCTATCTCTCTGAGATTTTAAACTTTGTCTGTGTTATGATTTTGATTCTAGCATTGATGTTTTGCAGCCGATTTGTCTTTTTGAGATTTAAACTTTGTCTGCCAACCGAATTCTTGTTGATTAAATTAGAAAATTTCTTTGAATAGATCTATATTTATTAAAATTCTGTATACGATTTAGGAAAAGCCCTGCTAATTTCAAACTCTCTCTGCCAACTGAATTCTTGTTTGATTAAAACAGAAATTTTCTTTTAGATGAAATCATACTTATTTAAAGTATGTCTGCGAATTGAGAAAAACCGTGCATGCAAACCCTGTCCGCCATTGAATTCTGATTGATTAAATAAAATTTTTTATTTTTTTTATTTAGATGGATTTATATTGATTAAAAGTCTGTAATCGATTTGGGAAAGACTGCGTAGTCAGATTCTGTCCGTCCGGTGGATTCTGGGTTGATTAAATTGGCATTTTTCTTTTTATTAGACGGATCTATTTAAAAAAAAAAAAAAAAAAAAAAACTCCGTATGCTAATTGGGGAAATTTTGGTGTTTTCAACCCTCTCGTGATCCAGTTAGCCTCCAGTTCTGCTCTGTCAGAAGTCGATTGGGGTTCTATTTTATTTTAAACCTTGTTAAAAATTCATTGTTGTTTCCAGAATGATCATATCAGAAGTCGATCAGGTATTAGATCATGCAAACTCTCTCTGCATTCCTCTTGTGTTTCAGAACTATTGCATATTAGATTGTATGCTAATGATCACACCGTATCTCCCTTTAATAGATCCATGTGTTATATATTTCAGAGCTATTTTCATGTTAAAATGTACGCAAACGATCAACACTGTATTGATAACCGATAATCGATAAGATCCCACCCTCCTACAGTTTGAAAACCGTATTGATAATTACCGATAAGATCCCTTTAGTCCCAGAAACGTGCTCTTCATTTTTCTGTGTTGATCGGTCCATTTACTTCAGGGTTCGGTGAAAGTTAATCTCTGTCTTCAGCGTCCTTCCGGTGAGATCCAAAGGATCGAGTTCGTGACCCTCTTTCTCTGTGGGGAATGATCTTTTAATCCAGGTTTATTAAATAGAAATCAAACCATCTATCTTCCATTTAAACTGATGAAGATTCCTTAATGTTGTTGTTGTAATTTAGTTACATTAATTTTAAATAATGAATTAAGTAAAATCGTGATTATATCTCTCTCTATTTATATAAACCAACTAAGTATATGAAAATATATGTGTATATATATTATAAACACTGGAGGTGAACTACGAGGATACTATGATATCTTAGAGGCCGTTGTTCTCGTATCGGTGTGTCCCGGAGTTAAACTTTTCGACTAATGTTGCTTTTATCTTGAACCCTATCTCTGACAGCCTTGGTCCCTTACCATTATCAATCTACTAAAAGATTGCAAATCAGTCCTGTGTGTTTCTTTTAATCTAGGTCGTGAAGACAACTGTCAGTTGAAATGAAGCAATCTATTTTTTTTTAAGAACCCGTCATTTGCTAAGTAGTCTTGTGTTCCGATTGATCTGCCACTATTTTAGCCACTAATTTTTAGCGTGTAGAAGATCGACGTTAGAATCTCCTTGCAAACCTCCCTTAACTTCCGGTTTATGTTGGGCTCTGTTTTGCTATTATTTCGTTGGATAAACTTTACAGTCTCTTGTTTCCTCCGCTACCATTGCAATCGGAAGTAGGTTGATAGATTCCTTCTTTTAATGGAATTACGTGATCATTTAACAAAACATAGTTATTACATAAAATTCGGTAATCATGAATCGATAATATTAACTCAAGCCAATATATCAATTATTAAATTGAGTGATAGTTATATTACCAATTCGTGGCACACAATTCACTTGTACACATGGCTTACAAGTCCACATGTAATTAATACTCGTTCGGTATCTTATAGATATGATGGGAAGGAAAACATATGTATAGTAGTTCAAATTATTAACCTTTAAGCTCTCTGCTGCTTTCCATCAAGCGTTTCCAGCGATGTGGTAATATTTTTTTATAGAGCTTGTTACCTCTGATTTAGCTGACCTTGTGTATTGACTTTCTTTTAAACCTTGCCCGCGAATGGTTGCACCTAGACGACCTCCAGACTTGAATTTTGATTGATCCTGAGACAGGTTCAGGTTGATCTCTGGCTCTTTGGTGGTTGAATAAACCTTTGTTTATCTAAATAATATCCACGCCATCGGGGTTCCGATCTGTCCACCGAATTTGTCTTGAACTGAGAATCGAAAACCTTTAAGGAAATTTACTACGCCGCTGTGGATTTCGACCTCACGCTTACATGAGATCACTAATCATTAAAGAAATTGAGAAAACTGCATGATCTCGCCTCCTACGCGGACAGAACCTCAATTTGATTCTAGTTTAACTCTGTTTCGAATTCGACTCGAATTTCTTGCTTGAACTTTTATTTGTTAGGGATCCCCAATCCATAAAAGGAATTGGGAACGCCGCTATGACTCTGTTTATAGATACCTCCGATTGGCCTGTGTTAAAGCTTATCACATTCACCATTGGAATTTTTAAACTGTTATATTTCGGACTATTTCTTTTTGGATTTATTTGATTTTGTTATATGATATCCAGTTTCTAGTTTGAAGGCTATTTTCTTGTTTTTAAAGCATTTTATTTCTTGGATCGTTGTATATCACATGAGATACGAACGGATTCACTATCTCCCATTCATTATCATTATTTAAAATAAAAATAAAAATCTGAAACCTTGTCTATTTGCGTGAAGCCGAGCCTTGGTGTGGCTACGTTGAGATGAAAAAAAAAAAAAAATCTGATCAAAAATCACAGCTCAGAATAAATATAGTTGGATCCCAGACTCAACGAACGATCCGGTCCTTGATCGGCGGCCCCCTGATTTTGGAATTTAAGCCACAGCCACCATCGTGTTAATGGAATCATAACTCATTCGGCCACTGCTACCATCGTGTTAATTGAATCATAACTCATTCGTTCGACACTTGGAATACGTAGTGGTTTTAATCAGGTACATGCATGGATGTATTAAGTATTTAGATTCTTGGGAGGATATCTCTTTTACTTTTATAAGGGATGAGTAACTATGAGTTTTGTTTAGGTTATGCATTTAAGTAACAGTTTGGTAATAATCCAATACTTAGATACTTATGAAGACATTCCTTTTATTTATATAAAAGATGGGTAGGTACGATTCTTAGTTTATGCGTTAAGGGAAAGGTTTTAGTTGCACCTAGTAATTAGATTCACATAAGGATATTTCCTTTATACAAATAAACTTCTTGTTTAGCATTTATCAAATTATCTCAGGTTTAATTTAATTAATTGTATACCGTTTGAATTATATAGGGTTTAATATAATGTGGAATACATTAGCTTCAAAAGTTAAGTATGGTTTGAATTTAATTTAAAATATATATTACATCGATTTCAATATATATTTATACGGTTTAAATTATTTACTATTTAATATAATGTTGAAATGTAATGTATAGTAATTACATTGATTCCCAATAATTATATGTGGTTCCATTTATTTGTTTTAATTAATAATTATTATATTGTGAAAAGGCATATGGTTGGTATGTTATAAAATATAAGGTTGAAATATAATGTAGAGTGTGTAATTACATCGTTTGAACATTGCCGAGGTTCATTACTTTTGCATATGGTTTAAATTTCATTAAGTGAATATGTTGTGGATTATAGAATGGATTACATTGGTCACGTTAGGGGTTAGTTCTTTGTTCAGTTTATTGTTCAAATTATTGTTGGAAAGTAGTTATTTTTAAAGATAATTATTGATTAAAGTATATATATATATATATATAAAAGTGATAATATAGTTTGATTTGAAAAAGAGATTTTATGTGCCTTAGCAAAAATAAGTAAGTATACATCTCATTACACGTGATGTTTAAGAAGACCCCTCACTACATTAATTTGAAGGAATGATATTTACTTTTATCTAATTGAATTTATGGGATGATAGCAATACGTTCTCTAGAAGTATATGTCTAGGATATTATAATAATCCATGAATATATATATAAAAGTGAATAAGGACATGCTCTCATTTAATAAAGTTTAATTGAAATTATGTTGTATAATTGTGGGATATCATAGTGTATGCATGGTAAAGGAAACTTTACCTCCTATATCTTAGTGTTTGATTATAAAAAGGGAAATGGTATATTATGCAAATCATTTATGTTGGAAAACTTTAAAAATAAGTTTTGAAAATTTTTTATAGTATTGTGTATGGATATATTCGAAATCTATTTAGATCATTTTTGTACTTGGACAAAGTAATGTATTCAAGGTCATACGTAGTGTCACACCAAAAGTTTATGTGCACTCATATTTTTTTTATGATATCTTATGTTGACTAGAAAGATTGGGGCATAAGTAAATTTTTGGCAAGAAAAGTGTTAGTGAAGCATGCAGGTACACATGGGTGCAAGAAGCTTCGTCAAGTTTAGCAGTACATAAGGTAACTTCTAAAAAGAGATGGCATGATGCTAGTTTACAGTTAGACAAAAGATAATCATTGCATGAATGATTTTAAGTATTTATAAGAGACTGAATAGGAAACCGGGTGATAGATTTGAAATCCTATTTCGAAAATAGTTATGAGAATGTTAAGTTGAATTAATAACATTATGCATATCAATTGATTTAGGAATTCAAGAATTACTGGAATGCCTAACGCATGTTTTACAACGATATTAGTTTAAATATGATGAAGTATGTTGTTGTTGACCAAGTCCTAGAGAACTTAAAGATAATGATGGATGATGAGTCAGAGGGCTCTGGATCATTAGGAATAACTATCACAGAGGATGATAGGTAATGTATATATATATATATTGATAAGTACCATAGTAATATAACGCTATTATGTAAGAAGCATGCAAATGAAATGAAGTATCAAAACGACAAGCTAAACACAATTATGTTAACCTCATGACATGAAGAAACATTATGAAATTACGACTAGCCTGAGATGGAACTCTATGAGGATGAGAAAACACACATTATATGACTTCCAATGAATCTGTCGAAGAAATCTTATGACAACAGAAATGATGAAATGAGGTAAGGACACGATAAGCACATTAACTTGGACATCATGTTACTGATGAAAGGACTTAAAAATAAGATGTAACACTTTCGACCAAGTCTCTAAATTTCGACAACTCGAACCCTATCTTATTGAGAACCAACATTATTAAAACATTTGGAGGTTTGGAAGTAGTCTTTTTGAATTTTAGTTTTTGGACTATTAGGGGGTCTCTCCTTATTTGTTAAGAACCGTGACTTGTCTTGAAGAGAAAATAACCAAATAAATTTGAAACCTTACTTGGATTTATTATGTTGATAAATTATTGGGTGGTTATTGACGCAATATAACTAGTAAATAAATTGGATACCATGGATCTTCGCAGATGAATAGGAGAGATAAGAAATCTAAATTTGGGACTAACAATTATGAAAGTATTATTGGATGTGCATTCCGTGAAATTATGATTGAGTTCTTGAGGATGTAATGGAACCACGTTGGATGAAAAAAAAAAAAAAAACTTACTATTAGAACCAGTAGTGCTTAGAGCCTTGATTGTTGGAGAAAAATAGAATAAAATGACAGAAGATGAGAATAGAAATTAAGATAAAGCCTAGCATCGAAAGTACAATAACAAAAATTAACTTCGAGACGAAGTTCTATTTACGAGGGGGTGTATGTAATGCCCCTAGAATGACTGTGGACCTTAAGGGCACCTGTCGAGTGACCCGGCTGAACAACTTCGATATAATGGTCTCTTGAGCCTTGTTATGTCTTAAATGATTGAGGAAAACCTAAAGATGGGAATGACGACAATAATTGATAAATGAATTAAGGAATTAGATTATACGTGTGGAGTGGGATAATTGATTGATTACATCTTGCTTAATGATTAGCCCTGATTAATCAAGTCAAAGTGCAGTAGGACAGTTACAGTCCTAGCTCTATGACTTGGGAGTATGCAACTGAGATGCGTCATAACTTTCCATTTTTTTCTGAACTTCGGGACGAAGTTCTAAATAAGTAGGGGTGTATGTAGTGCCCCTAGACTACTGTAGACATTGAGGGCACCTGCTAAGTCACCCAACTGTTTGAAACGTTAATAAAATAACCCTATGATTTTATTTTGAGTATATTTATGATTACGATTGATTGATATATGTGCATTTGGGTAGTTATTGTGAATGGACGATTTCATGTTATTTAACGATTAACTTTGATATGAAAATTGTACATATGGATAATGCTTAACGACTAGCTGTACGGTGATTATGTATTTGTCGACGAAATGTATATTTGATTAGAAGTTTGAATAAATCATCAATGTTTAACAATACTTGATTTAGAAATCAGATGATGATTATTGAGGACAGTGTTACTAATAAATTGTTGTGAGAAGTGTGTGTAGAAACAAGTGAGACGGTTCACCAACGGACACACAAAGAAACATGAAGGGTCGTAGAGTACGGGTAAATCACACACAGGGGGAGCGACGACGATGTCGACTTCCGACAAGAATACCACGCATGAGCAGATAAGCACTGATCCGCTTGCTCAAGAGGAATGCGTGAGAGCGTACGAGGTGGGCCACGACGGAGTTGGTCACGTACGAGTTGAGGGGCGCGCAGTGAGAAAGGACTCACTCCTCAGCGCCATTAGTCCCTAGATAGCATGTAGACGGAGGATGGATGGTAACGATTCCTAAAATCCCTACAAGAGTTCCCGCAAGTCAAAACGGAAAGATGGTGGCAGAAGGGCCCGACGATGCGGTACCCTGTCGAGAACGGAAAGAATGGACGCAAGGACCCAACGATGCGGTACCATGCCAAGGAATGGAAACCATGGATGACTGGACCCGACGGAGTGGTGCCATGTCAGGGAATTAAAATTAAGGAACTAGGAGCCCAACGACGTGGCACCGTGATCCTAGTGAGTTTGATTGTTAAATTTAACTGCATAAAAACTCATGAGAATAACTCTAGATTATTACTTAGCAAATGCATAAAAATAATTTAGGCATTTGCACATGAATAGTTATTTTTGTTGAGCATTTAAAATAATAGAAATCATTATTTAGGAGCAAAATAGAATCCTAAGATTAGACACCTAGTCAACTAAAAGCTAGGAGTTAATTAAAATATCTGGGGGACAAACTGGAGCAAACTTAGGGGTGTTGGTGCACTTCCTAGAGAAACTGACACTTGGATGGGTGAGTGTTTTAATTAAATAATTAATTGAAAATATTTAATTATGCATGAAGCGACATGTGTCGCATGAGATTTTTCTTTATAAGGAAGGCTTGGGGAATGGGTAAAGGGCCCATAATTTGGACGATTGTCGTAATTTTCGAATGCCTCAAAGACTTGCTGCTATCTAAGGGTTTGGCTTAGAAATCCTGGTGGGAAGGGAAGCCCAAGCTGAATTTCTGAAATACTTGTGTGAGCTCTACGACCCAAAGCTCGGGGGAGGCCATGCGACTGAAAGCATGAGCCTATGGTTGGGTGGCGAAGCTAACGGTTGCTTCGCCTATGGTTAAACGAGCTTTGCTGGAGGGATCCTACGGAAGACGCAGACGACAGTGGACAAGATGGTATCAAAGAGAGGTTATGGTTTGTTTTAATTTGCTAAGTTATTCATTTATTTAGTTTATTTATCTAGTCATTGTGCTTTCTAATCTCTTGTGTATCAAGTGGTTGAGTTTCAGGTTAAGCATCAAGGCCCCTATAGGAGGGGCCCTACAGAATATAATATGCATGTCAATATTATAGAATGAGTTCGTCATCAAGTTTCAGAAAAATCATTTAATTGTTGATATAAAGAATCCATCTTTAATTAATATCGTGATAACATTTTCCAAATCAATGGAAGATATATTTGGATAAAATAGATCCTTTTATTGAATCTTAATTATAACTAGAAAACCAAAATAAGGACAAATGCTAGAGTGTGCAGTTTATGGTGACAATTACAACATGAGTGAGTTATGTTCATAAATTTTTTTACGTTAAAAGAGATTAAAAATTATGAACACTTTTTTTATAATTTACTCTTTTCAAATCTTCTTTCTTTAAAAATTCAAATGATCATATGTAAGCATTTTGTCGTTAAGTCTTACAAATTATTAATGGAAAATAAGACTAAAAATGATATGACTAACATATAAAAGCATAAGAAAGATAATAAAACAATTGAAAGAGGAGTAGAGTCATGTGTACTTCCTTGAACAATAGTTTGTCCTCTTGTCCTCATCCCGAAATTGACACATAGCTTATTAACTGCACATTATTGAAAATAAAGCAACCTACTTGTGCCAAATGAACTAATTAAGTTAAATATAAAATTACCTATAAAAATAAATATATACATATGTACAATGAAATCAAATATACAACAAAATCAAGTAAAATGAAATATCCAATGAAGCCACTGAAGCATTTTCGACCTTGCAAAAATGACAAAATTTTGAATTAGCAACCAGAAATGATATGTCAATAAGAGAAAAATAAAAAGAAATCTACCATTCTTACCACTTGAAATTCTATTTACATGTAATGATCAGACAAATTTACCAATTTCAGAAATTCTTTTAAGATAAGAATCTTCGAGCCATTCCGCAATCCTATCATGGAAATCCGAATGCAAAATATGGCCTAACAACATGAAATCCAGATGTGGAAAATATACCTTAGGAGAATCAACTTGAAGAATCAAATTACTAGCGCTAGTCATGTACTAACAACTGGAAGAATTGGTTTCAAATACAGAGTAGGATCATGAAATGATGTTATAGGTGAATAAATTGGCAGTGGCCTAATATCGAAAGAAGTAATCTCGTTAAAAGGGTCAACAAGTAAAGGTGAATCAATTGAAAAAGATGCAAGTATTTGGTGATCACAAGTTATAGGAAAATTTTTGACAAAGATTTTATTATCACCAATAAAATTAGATCCCTCATATAAGTCATTCTGATGAGAACAAGCATATTTAGTTTCAACAAAAATTGGTGTGTTGATCTCATCAAAAATTGGTTGACTATAACTTTCTTGCGATGAACCCTCTTTCTCTTTAAAAGATTGTATCAGATGACAATCTAATAATGAAATATATCCTAATCCCTCAACTTCATGCTTAATAAGTGAATCATCAATGATAGATATCTCATAAAAATGTGATTTTGAAGGCATATAGTTAGGTAAATTGGATGGAATCTCATGCATATCAAAATCAGAAAATAAGTCAGGATAAATAGAAAAGTAAGAATTAGAAGTGAGGAAATTAAAAGAGTCTCTCAACTTAGAGAAATCATTAATATTTAAATTTCCAAACTATAGCTCTTTTATTACCTGATCATTTTCAACATAATTTGGTGATGTTTTGAGATCAAGATCAATTGATAATCCTTCATGTAAATCAAAACTTTTATTAACATGCTCTTGAAAAATATCAGTCTCTTGTCCTGAACAACATCTATTCGGGTGATTAAGATTCATGTCATCTTCCCCAACCTATTCTATTGAAGTACCATAATACATAAAATTATTATTAACATATTTGTGTCCATTGATAATTGAATCAAAAGAAGAATTAGTACAAAAATCAGAAAATAATGAACATATAGTTTGCTTTATAATTAATTCATCTTGATCTATTTTCATAATAATAACATCAGAAAATTGTTGCTCGTTAAGATAATCAACTTCCCAATTAGTATAAATAAATTCATCCTTAATATGTTTTTCCCCATTTGATTCCTTAATATATATATGTTCAAGATTTTGTATAAAAGAAGTATGCCTCTCTCCTCCGAGAAGTAATGATGGAGAATAATAAGGAGAGGACAACTCTTCTACTTGAATCTTCTCACTTTGGGGTTGGGTAGAACTTATAGAAATATCTGAATTAATGATATGGGAGGAAGTTCCTTGGAGGGTTGGTAAATGATTTATTGAAATATCCTTTTGACAAGCGTATTGAATAAGAGGAGCATGAGAGTTCAAAAGGTCAAATTCCGAAGGTAAATCAGCGATAGGAAATTTGCAAAGGATATGAGAAAGTCTAACTGAAAATTCTTGTGGAGGCTCACCTTTCTTCCTTCGAAGAGCCCGCAATTCACTGCATAGTTTATTAGTATTGTAATCCTTGGAAGTATCTAAAAATTCACGTGCAAATTGAAACCATGTAAAAAATAAATTAGGTGGAAATGTTTCCAACCAGTATTTGATTTGTCCTTTGAGAGTAAGGGAAAATAACTTGCATGTAGCACTAAGATAAAAAATCTTATGTTTGTTACATTTACACAAAAACTTCTTGAGGTGTTTTCTTGAAGATATATTACCTTCACCATCAAATTCAAGTTTCGAAAAGAGGTTGACTGTCTCATTGGGAATGCTGACTAATGTAAAACTAAAAAATGATTCCCAAACAGGAATTTGGGCATGAGCCATGAATGATAAACAATCAAGATAAATTGACTCTTAAAATGGCTAGCTTGTCGTCTAACCCCTTAAGCATATATGTGACGACTAAAAGAATAAAATAATAAAACTGAAATACTAGAGCTGGAGGAAAAATGGTTACTGAAATAATAAAAGTTAAAATAACACCACCTATTTATCTTCAGGACCTCCTTCTAGCGCCATTTGTTGGCTGAATTTTCTGACTAAGGCCAACTTAGGATAATCAACCCACACAAGTCGCTTAACACAACTTCTAGTGTGTTTGAACTAGTTGATTCTCGTAGGTTATGGTCCTGCTACCATCTAAGTTTTTATCTCTTAAGGAGAGCCTCAAAAAAGTCTTCTTAAAAACTACATGACAAATAAAGAATTATCTAACTTTAAAAGAAACTGTCTATTTAACAGCTGTTAAACTAGTAATAACTATTTTGTCTATGAACTAAGCTAACCTATCTTGGCCAAGACTTGTTCTAATTATTACTATCACTTGTTACACTGTAAAACAAGGGTTTTGAATATATGGCATATTATGAGAGAAATTTCATATAACAAAACATAATCCCAATAATAAGAAGTAAATTACAGTCATAAGTTTAAAAGAAATAATAATAAATTATTATTATAGAAAACACATGTATTGTTACATAAACAACAAGTAATATCATGCTCAAAATCTGAAACTTTATAATAATTATTACCATCGAAATACCTACGCAAATAGATAGTTAGATAAGTAATGCATTTAAATAAGGATGCAAAGGTCAAACTAGATGATTAAAACTATCTATAGATAACATGAAACATCATGTAATCAGAGACTAAACATGTGTGTATTCGAAAAAATATGAGTAATCAATATAACACAACAAAGTGTGTTTTCAAATAAAAAGCATAAAATAACTGTAAGAAGAGTTGATATTTATATAACTGTATCTGAAAAACTTAAATCACAACGATACCAGTTTTCAGGATGTTTCTCAGAGTAGTATGTCAAAACAAATACAGTCAGGACACATGATTCTGCTCCAAAATTACGAAAATGTTGCAACTCTATATGACAACCTTTTTTGTCTCTCTATTCGAATCCATAGAAGAAATCAATACAAAGTTTCTGTGAAAAAAATTCCATGGATCTTCTATAGAGCCTCCTCCCCCTCCCAATGTAGGGTGCTTCTATGGTTTAAATAGACAATGAAAACAAACAGAAACTGAATTGAATCTCCTTGTTGATCGCAACTGAATTGATATTTCAATGACAAGTGAACGATCTCTTTTCAAACTTAAGATGACTCCATACTCCTCAAAAGTGTGTTAATAGAATTGGTGTACAAACCTCCTCCTCAACGGGGGTAATTAGTAAGTAAAATGACACGTTTAATTTCCTTTGACTGCATTGGCAAATTCTTGTATTATTTACTTAGCATGAGTTGCATTTGATAGTCATCTTTATTTTATTTTTCATTCATTCATATCATAACCTGCAAAATACAAATCGTTAAAAATTATATACCTTTATGTCGTGCGTATTTTATGTCATAGTTGTGAGAATTAAAGTAATTGAAATTCACACGACAGAAGTAAGTTGAGACTTATCCCTTCAAACTCCAAAAGCGTGATGTCATATTGCTTTAATATTATATGCAACCATTTGTATTTGAGAATGAATAAAGTTGTGAATGTGTCTTCTTATTCATAAAGATAAGAATTATGAGTGAAGATTTATGAAATCATACATGATTTATAAAAGCCATAAGGCTTTGATTGACCTTTAATTATCATGGCCAAACCAACTATATTGATATGGATAAATAATTATCATAGTTTATAAAAAAAGTACTATAAGAACAAAATAATGATTAAATAATGGTTGCTTTCATCAAAATTATATAGGTACATTGTTGTTTTTTAATTTTTTATTTTAATAGAAATGAGTATTGTATATAAAAAAGCCATGGTTATGAACCAAATCAGCAGATTACAATTGAAGCCAAATTGGCCTGAGGGATCCTTTATTGTATGAGAATTCAATTGAGAGTATGAATGCCTAACTTCAGCTGAAGGATTGCTTGCTTAGTAAGCTTATTGCACTGGGCCGAATTGAAAAAAAAAGAATGTTGTATGAGCTGATGTTTACTGAAAAGAACAAATCTGCCAGCTGAAATGGTGTAGAAGAAATTTATGAAGAAGTGTTAAGTCTCTTCCTGTCGAGTGTCTGAGCCATACTGCCACCATAATTAAAGAAAATTGCGTTGAATGTTTCCATAATGGCGATAATAAAACTTTCTGAAGACTGCGTTTAGAATCTTCTTCACCTATTAAAACTGGAAAATGTGCTTGAACGTTTGCTGGAAAACTTGCTTGAATGTTTTATGAGAAAGATGCCGAGAGAGATGCAGTAGTAATGCTGCTGTGGATGACAGGTTTCTGGTTGCTCTACCTCAATTGAAGTGTATCGGTCGAGAAGACTCATTTTTCTTGGAGCTCAGAATGCTTTGCACATACTATGAATCAATGCTAAAGTTGCGAGGAGGGAATTGGAATTGCAGATTCTGTCTGTCTTCAATGCTAAAAATGCCAGGAGGGAATTGGAATTGCACATTCTAATAGTCTTCTCTGTCACATTTGGAATTGCAAAATCTCTGATTCTTTTGGGAGAATCTAGACTTAAGGAATATGATGAGCTTCAGTTACTATATCAGATAGTTTCACATTGCCTTGGCTAAGTCTGGTTGCTCCATTAGCTTCAATGTCATCTTCCTTATTTAAGCTTCTTAATATATGATAAGCTTTGAAATTTGTGAAGGTGCTCGAGATTTGTCGGATTCTTTCAATGATTCGACTGAGAGAAAGGTCGTTGGGAGTGGTATTAATGTTGAGAGCTCTGATGATAATCATTGAATCTCCAAATAATTGAAGGTTGTCAATTTTGTGTTCTTTGGCGAGCTGGCATCCTTTCATCAAGGCCAGTGCTTCTGCTATGTTATTTGAGCAGGTGCCAAGGCCCCAACTGTACTTCAGTCTCATCGATCCTTCTCTAGTCCAGAAGACTCCCTCAGCTTCGGCTGCACCGGGGTTATTTTTGGAGGCTCCGTCGAAATGTAGGCTATCTGTATCCTGGTTATTTCCCCATTTATGGAAATCAAGATTTGTGAGTCTGATGTGCCAAGCAGGTTGATGTCTCCAGAGGGGCTCAATGCTAGGCTGAGGGGAGGTGACTCCTATCCATCGCAATTCTCCATTTCTAAGGTTTGCATCATACTTGTATTTAGAGATATTGAGACACTCAATCAGCAAACCTTTTGCTTGGCTAGCGATTTGTAAGGGGGTGCAGTTCTTGTCTTGGAAAATGTCATTTTTTCTTGCTATCCATATTTTCCAGCAAGCGAATTTTGGCATGGAGATCCAAAGATGATACCAGAGTTTTTTATTGGAGATAGGAGCAGGATAGAAGGAGTTCCACTCTTTAAAAAACTGGGTGATTGAGCTAAAGTTAGGCAAGGTGAGATTGAGATCAAGCAGCAGAAGATTCCAGATAGTCTTGGCAATATGACACTCCAGAAATAGATGGTTGATAGTTTCTACATTACTCTGGCAGAGGGGGCACCTAAAAGGCCCATGGAATCCTCTCTTACTAAGATTGTCTCCAGTGAGGATTTTGCAGTGGATTAAAGTCCAGGTGAAAAAATTGATTTTAGGTAGTCCAAAGGGGTCCCATACCCACTTCCAAAGATCTTTTCTAGCTTCATCATGAATATGTAGAGCTTTGTAACCGAGAACTGCTATGTAAGAGCCTGTATGGCCCCAACCTCGCTCATCTTTGGCCATTAGATGTAAGGGGGCACATCCTTTCAGGATTTCGATAAGCTTGGCTTTGGCTATCTCAAGATGTGGTGGTATGACTACATTTTTCCATCTCTGCCAGTTGCCATGCATGTCCCATGTGCTAAAATATTTAAGAGTATTGATCCCATGCTGAGAGAGCTAGGCCGCTATATTTTGTAGCTCGTGAATATTTTGAAGTGGATAATTGTATATTATTTTGTCGAAAAATATGTCTATTTTCCTTCTGTTGCCTGGTACCCAATATAGATCTTTTGTGAAAAACTCCCATGTTGCTTTGCATAATGTCCAAGTGCTGGTACCTTTGGATGTTGGCTTGTGATCTAGACATCTTAAATTTGTCCCATTTAAATATTTATTCCTGAAAACCTGACTAACTCGATGGCATTTTCTATGTAGAATTTGCCAAAGTAGCTTACCACCCAAAGCCAAGTTTGCAAGGCGTGGGTCACAAATTTGAAGGCCTCTCGAGGCTTTCGGCTACTTGATGGTCTCCCAATTCACTAAGTGAAATCTGTTGTCATTGTTTTTCCAACTGGACGAAAGGAAGTCTCTCATTAATTTACTAATCTGATCTGTTGTTCCTTTTGGAGCTAGGGGGGTAGAAAAATGGTAGATAAGAGAGGTGGCTAGAATAGAGTTTACTAAGATCAACTTTCCCGCCTTGCAAAGCCATTGGCGTCCCCATCTTCCGATTCTTCTTTTTATTTTGTTGAGCGTGTCATCCCATTTTCCAGCATTTGAGTTTCCATAAGTGATAGGGAGGCCAAGATAGATGAATTTTCCCAAGTGGGTGTGGACATTCATGCCAAGAATTCTCTTGATATTGGTTGCAACTCTATTGTTGAGGTTCCAGTTGTAGACTGCACTTTTATGCAAATTAATCTTGCCTCCAGAGGCATTTGCAGTACATATTCAAATTGTGCTTAAAATTCTGAGCTATGATGGAGGAGGATCCACCCAAAAAAAAGGAGTAATCGGAAAAAAGGGTATGGTTGAGTGGGTGGGAATCAAGGGTCAAATGGAGACTGGGGAGGGAGCCATTGAGAAGATCATGGTTTAATTTTCGACTGAGTGAATCTGCCAAGATGATATACAGGAAAGGGGAGAGCAAGCATCCTTTCCTAATGCCGCGGGTAGCTTGGAAGAAAGCAGCAGGGCTGCCATTGATTAAAGGAGCAATCCACAGGTTGCTAATGCATGCGGAGGTCTAGCTGATGAAGGTTTCATCGAATCCGATGCGAGCCATGATTTTAAAGAGGAAGGAGTGCTTGACACGGTCAAATACATTGGCCATATCAAGCTTGATTAACATACCTTTTTCCTTTCTGGATTTGTTGGAATGTATAGCTTCTTAGACGAGTATGACGTTGTCAAGTATTTGTCTCCCTTCTAGAAAGCCTCCTTGATTGTCAGAAATGATATTGTTGAGAAAAGGCTTCATACGATTCGCCAGCATATTGGCTATGATTTTGTAAGAAGATCTGCATAATGAAATCGGCCTGTATCTGCTGAATGAGCTGGGACTGGTTTCTTTCGGGATGAGGGAGAGGAATGTGCTGTTAGTGGCTCCACCAATGTTTTACTTAGAGTGGAAATTTTTAACCATTCTCATAAAATATTTATTTATGTACTTCCAGCATGCTTTATAAAAATGAATCGAGAACCCATCGGGGCCCAGCACACTATCAGCTTCGAAAGAGTGGATCGTGTTGATCACTTCTTTCTCTATGAAAGGTTTAGTGATATTACGATTTTCATCAGGTGAAATACTGATAGGAATATGCTCCAACAGAGTGAGCTCGTTTGCTCCATCATTTCTGTCCTCTTCAGCGAATAGCTTGGAGAAATGGGTGTGTGCTGCATTTTTAATATTGGAGTTTCCTGTATAAATCATGCCATCCTCACCTCTGATAATAGCAATATGGTTGAATGATTATCTGAGCTTGAATTGCTGGTGGAAATACTTGGTGTTCTTATCACCCGATTTGAGCCAAGTACTCCTTGACTTCAGCCTCTAGTAATTTTTTACAGATCGAAAGGCCTGATAAACTTTGGTTTGCTACATAGATTCTTCGTGCAGCATGAAAGGTTTCACATGGTGTTTTTCCATGGCGGATTGGATGTCTTCAAGTTTACCCACAACCTTCTTTCTAAGGTATGCCGCAGTTGGGAAAATGGTTTTGGCCCAGATTTTAAGAGTAGCTTTGGCATTTTTTAGTTTTTGTTCCCAAACATGATAAGGAGAGCCCATGATGGGTATTTTCCATGCTTTTTCCAAAGTAGTCCAGAAACTTGCATGTTCAAGCCACTGGGGACTGAACCTGAAGGGGATAGGGCCGAGACCCTCGATGTCATTAAATGAGAGCTGGATAGGTTTATGGTCTAAGGTGATATTGACTAAAATGCTAGAGGAGATGATTTGGGTATTGGACAAAAGGCTGCTATGCACTAGAAATTTGTCCAATCTAGGCATGATGTTTCCCTTGCCAAGACGCTTATTGGACCATGTGTATTTCCCTTTTTTGGGCTTGATATCTATGAGATCCCATTTCTGGATTAGGGCTTCAACCTGTGCTTTGAAGAAATCATTACCATTGAGGCCACCTTTCTTTTCAGTGTTGGAGAGTGTGATGTTCATATATCCAGCTATAATGATATTTTGAGGATTATAGGCATCCAGAAAAACATCGAGGAGACTCCAGCAGTCTTTTTTCTTAGAGTATAGATTTGGTACATACATGTTGAAAATGGTGATCTGCTTGTTGCTCTTCAAATGGGTGTGTTCAGTGAAAATCCAATGCCGAGTAGCGAAGTGGTTGTGGAGCTGGAACTAAGGACCATAGTGTTGCCAGACCGCTAGAAGCTCCTCTGGCACTGACTGCATAACCTGCATTTTTATTCTAGTGTTCTTTTCCGGTGTCTAAGACTGTGTTATCATCGAGTTTGGTCTCCTGAATTAAAAGAAGATTCGGCATGTCGCTTCTCTATAAATATTTAATGGCTTCAATTTTGCATGGATTGCCTAGACCTCTGCAATTCTAGGAGACCAACATCATCATTTAGGTATATAAATGGAGGAGGGTGTTCCTCTAGCTATGTCTCTATATTTTTTCCTTGCTATGCTGGCTCTAGTATTTCTGTTGAAGACCATATCTATTGTTGCTTGGGATCCTTAGACTTTCTCCCGCTCAGCTTCTTCTTCCCTTAGGTCTTTAGTGGATTTACGACCTAGTTTTTTGGAAAATTTATCTATAGGTTCTTCCAATGAGGAAGGGGAGCCTGGGGGTCTCACTTTAGTGATTTCAGCGTATAAGGGAGTATCTTTGATCAGGGTAGAGCTGAGGGGGTTGGGGCTATTCTTAGCTGGGGGAATCATAGGGTTTTCAGGGGCAGGAGGAGATGCTTGAGTGACTTGATGTTCACGTATTTCTCCTTCTTCTTCAACCTCAGGGTTGTCATTGATCTCACATGTTTCCAGGACTTTAAAGCTGTTCCTGCTGGTCGAGGTCGATGGATCTTGTTGTTGCTGATCTATTTTCTGTTTATTTAGACTTTTTGGGTGGGATCTCGTACCTGATTTGGTATTTTTTTGGATGTTTGTCCATTGATATTTTTTCCTATCCGATTCAGGATCCGTTGGCTTCTTTTTGCATGATCGGGTGAAATGGTCGTATTCGTGGCAGAATGTGCATTTGAAGGGGATCTGTTCATAGTCGATTTCTTGAATGTGGGACCAATTTGCTACAGTAAGATTTATAGCTTCCGACAGGCCGTGTTCTAAATCTACTTCGACACAAATTCGTGCACATGAGTATTGATCTTTCCAATCAACTTTGCCGATGTATTTACCCAAGGCATTTTCGATGGCTTCGAGGGATTTTGTGTTCCAGCAGTGTAAGGGTAAGTGGGGAAGCCTCAACCAGACAGGGACTGCTGAGGGGATGTCAAGCGAAGGGTCAAAGTTCGGAGTCCATCTGTTCATGTAGAGCCCTTGCGGTCCCATAAAGTAGGTTCCATTCCTGAAAATGAGCTCACGATCCTGTTTGGATTTGAAGATGAAAGCGAAGTATCCTTTACCCAGGAAGATGATTTCACATCTTCTGTGATCAGGGGTCTCCAATTTTTCTAGACCGAGTTTTCGGTGGACTTAGGAGAAGGCCATAATCCTGTGAACTAACCAATTAGAGCCCATTCTGATAGATTGAGTGTTGTCCTGCAGGGTAAATCCACTGGAAGTGCTACATTCAAGATTTCATTGAGTTTTTTCATGAATTTTTGTTGAGAAGAAGAAAGAGGCCTCTTGCCTTGGGCCGCTAAAAGCTTGAGAAAGTTAGCAAGGTCGGGGGGGGGCTTTCAGCTTTCAAGTCCATTGGAGGCCAAGCCCTAGAAGAGGGTGGAGGAGGAGAGGAGAGAAGCCAGGATGGAGCGTGAGGGGAAGAAACTTAAGGCAGGAAGGAAGGCCAGCATGGGAGGAAAGGGAGGAATGGAGGGCCAGGGGCCAGCCGTAGACAAGGAAGGACGGACAAGGAATCACGACGCAGCCAAGGGGTCGAGCACATAGCAACAAATCACCACGCAGCCAAGGGGTCGAGCACACAGCAACAAATCACCATGCAGCCAAGGGGCTGAGCACGTAGTTGTGGAGGGGATTTATGGCACCATTGAGTTTTATGGATTATGGGTAGAACAAGAGGACTTAGAGCCAAATTTTAGGCATACCCTTGTGGGAATTAACGATCCTCTTCAGAACACTATTGTTTTTTTAGAAAATGATCATGTGGCTTAGAAAATTTACAAAAGGTAAGACCTTATTATATTAATATACCACAAATACATTTATCTAAATAAATAATAAAATTCATTTGCCAGAAACAACCAAGCCATATTCAAAATTATGATTATTAACACCTTTTGTATTTTCATAATATGTTTTAAAATATGCAATAGAAAGGTAAGTCTTACCCAAAAATGATTTCCATTTGTCCTAAAAATGATAGAATTAATAAAGGACAAGATTTTAATCAAATTTTCAAGACCGACAATGTAATGCCCCTAAAATGATTGTGGACCTTAAGGGAACCTGTCGAGTGACCCAGCCGAACAACTTCAATAAATTGGTTTCTTGAGCCTTGATATGTCTTAAAAGATTGAGGAAAACCTGAAGATGTGAATGACGACAATAATTGATAAATGAATTAAGGAATAAAATTATATGTGTGGAGTGGGATAATTGATTGATTACATCTTGCTTAATGATTAGCCTTGATTGATCAAGTCAAAGTGCAGTGGGACAGTGACAGCGCTAGCTCTGCGACTTGGGAGGATGCAACTGAGATGTGTCATAGCTTTCCGCATTTATTCTGAACTTCGGGACGAAGTTCTAAATAAGTAGGGGTGTATGTAGTGCCCCTAGACTACTGAAGACCTTGAGGGCACCTATTTGAGTGACCCAACTGATTGAAACATTAATAAAGCAACCCCTTGATATTATATTGAGTATATTCATAACTATGACTGATTGTGAATCAATTAAATACTAATATATGTTTGTGAGAAATGTGTGTAGCGGCAGGTGAAACGATTCACCGATGGACACACAAAGGAATATGAAGGGTCGTAGAGTACGGGTAAATCACACATAGGGGGGAGCGACGACGATGTCGACCCCTGACAAGAATACCACGCATGAGCAGATAAGCACTGATCCGCTTGCTCAAGAGGAATGCGTGAAAGCGTACGAGGTGGGCCATGACGGGGCTGGTCACGTACGAGTTGAGGGGCGCGCAGTGAGAACAGACTCACT
The DNA here is from genome assembly GCA_027924585.1 of Larix kaempferi. NCBI lineage: Eukaryota > Viridiplantae > Streptophyta > Pinopsida > Pinales > Pinaceae > Larix > Larix kaempferi. The sequence continues at coordinate 35,378 of BSBM01001848.1, read as the reverse complement.
CCTCAGCGCCATTAGTCCCTAGATAGCATGTAGACGGAGGATGGATGGTAACGATTCCTAAAATCCCTACAAGAGTTGCCGCAAGTCAAAACGAAAAGATGGTGGCAGAAGGGCCCGACGATGCGGTACCCTGTCAAGAACGGAAAGAATGGACGCAAGGACCCAACGATGCGGTACCATGCCAAGGAATGGAAACCATGGATGACTGGACCCGACGGAGTGGTGCCATGTCAGGGAATTAAAATTAAGGAACTAGGATCCCAACGACGCGGCACCGTGATCCTAGTGAGTTTGATTGTTAAATTTAACTGCATAAAAACTTATGAGAATAACTCTAGATTATTACTTAGCAAATGCATAAAAATAATTTAGGCATTTGCACATGAATAGTTATTTTTGTTGAGCATTTAAAATAATAGAAATCATTATTTAGGAGAAAAATAGAATCCTAAGATTAGACACCTACTCAACTAAAAGCTAGGAGTTAATTAAAATATCTGGGGGACAAACTAGAGCAAACTTAGGGGTGTTGGTGCACTTCCCAGAGAAACTGACACTTGGATGGGTAAGTGTTTTAATTAAATAATTAATTAAAAATATGTAATTATGCATGAAGCGACATGTGTCGCATGAGATTTTCTTTTATAAGGAAGGCTTGGGGAATGGGTAAAGGGCCCATAATTTGGATGATCGTCGTAATTTTCGAGTGCCTCAAAGACTTGCTGCTATCTAAGGGTTTGGCTTAGAAATCCTGGTGGGAAGGGAAGCCCAAGCTGAATTTCTGAAATACTTGTGTGAGCTCTACGACCCGAAGCTCGAGGGAGGCCATGCAACTGAAAGCATGAGCCTATGGTTGGGTGGCGAAGCTAACGGTTGCTTCGCCTATGGTTAAACGAGCTTTGTTGGAGGGATCCTACGGAAGACGCAGATGACAATGGACCAGCTGGATCAGGTTGACAGGTTAAGGTTTTGCTTATTTTTGTTAAGTTATTCATTCTTTTATTTTTATTTTTTTTATAACTATAATGGCTAATTTGTTTGTATGAAGTTGTTAAAGTTTCAGGTTCAGTTCAAGGGGACCCTAAAGGAGGGGTCATACATTTGGTATCAGAGCGGGTCGAGCCTTGAGAGCACCGGACTCATACAGAACTTGGATGGTGAACATTCGGACGTTGGATTGACGGCGAACTCCTTGGGATTACATCTATGGGTGGACAACTATTTTTCAGGTTCCGCTCACTCTTAATAAAATAAAATAAAATAAAATACATTGATTTAGATCTCTGCAATTTTCTAGATTGTATGCTTGCTTCTTTTCTATGCATATCCGTTTGAAGTTTCGACTTAGATTTTTGTTAAATTCCCCAAATCGCATAGACGTCTTTCTTCTGTGCTTTTATGTTTAAAAACAAATGGTCCATTCTTATGTTTTAAAATGATTAGTAATCATTTTCTGGTAGATTGAATATTATTTTTACACTGACTGTAATAAGATCTCAGTACACTATCATTTCGATCTCCGCATAATGAACATCATTAGATTTCAAATAAGCTGAATGTTATTTTAAAAACTCTCTTTATGGATATTTATGCATATTAAAAATTAGTTCGATCTCTTCGAAATGAAATATGAGTATGATAAACTCGATCACTGTAGGATAAATATCGTTCGTTTTCTGTAGGTTGAAAACTATATTAAAACTCTGTATAGTGATATTTGTGTGTACTAATCGTTAATTCGATCCCGAAGGAATGAATCTCAGTCGATTTTCTGAATAATATTTTAAACTCTGTATATTAGCATATGCTATGCGAGTATATTTCTGGGATGGTTTAGGCAAGCGCCTATTGTGGTACCAAACTCGTCCTAATTCTGAACTTCGTCTCATTCCATTACCCTTGCAATTTTTTTTTCCTTTTCTTTTTACCAATCGGTGCCTACCGATTTTGAACCTTAAAAATTTCAGACTCTGTAACCGATTGCAATTGAACCTGCTAAGTATGCAACCTCCAGGTTTCTGGAGAGAGCCGATCTCTTGCACTTCCCTTCTTTTGTATGAGTCACTGCTATCAATATGAATCTTCTTTGGTAAACGATTTCAATTGGATTCTGCTAGTTATGCTATCTCCCGATTTAATTTCTGAAGGTTACTGTAACACACATAGTATATGATTTTCCATTTGGGTAAAGGTCAAGGCCGAATCACCCAGAACCAGCAGACCTCTAATTCTCGGCCCGGTTAAAATACTACTTTCTTTTTGTAATGATCCCTGTAAATGATACAAATTATGTCGAATCGCCCAGATCCAATAAAAATTTTACTCTCTCGACCCTGTTAAAGTGGTTACATTCTTTTGTAGAGATCTCTGTAAATTTCATAAATCCTAAGGATTTGTACCATCTTGATCCCGATTTCATAACTCTGCCAAATCGTTTTATCAATCTATTGTTTAACCGAGTGTCATTATTTCCACTCCATAGGGCCACGCGGCCGTATATTTATAATTTGATATCTAAAAAAAGGAGGTGTGGCATACCTAGATCGTGCAGCCTCCTGTCATCTCTGCGTATTCTTTTGATAAGTTTAAGACCTGGCATTCACACGATTTGGTGGCTAATCCATTTGTTTTAACTGCCCTTTTCCCGCTATAAGTTAAATGATTCTTTTGTAGTTACATGCCTCCATATCAGGTAAATTGCCCATGATTTCCGGAATCAGCGAGTGTACTTCAATCCCAACTATATCCCAACTATAGATCGAACCCTGTAACTGTCCCTAAATTTACCACCGCCTGCGATTTTCTTTTTGCATCTGTCGATTTAACTTTTGATGCGTCGAACAAACGGACAATTATGTCAAGGATTATGAATTCAATAATGCATACTAACTTTGGGTATATATATATATTTTTTTTAACGAGTGGCTCTTTACCACCGCATTTGTCTCTTGAGTGGGCACTCCAACAACTTCACTGCCATCAATTGTTTTCCTTAGTGAAACACGTGGACTCCTTACCCTCACCATCAGTTTCATTTGAGGACCGCATGACCCTTGTGGAGCTCTTGGGGGGGGGGCCCAACCCTGGATCTTCGAAGAAATTGTCTCCACGACTTGTGTTAGTGGAGCAACTACTTGATTTTCGGAGAGGGGGAAGTTGTAGGGAAGGTGGAGGAAGACGCACCGTTCCTGCTCAGAGTTATATATATTTATAATATGTTGTAGTTAGTGACGAAGTGGGAGCTGTGCGATTTGATGAGCATGAATGTAGATATTGTGTAGAATTGTGTATGTCATTTAGATTGATGTTGCACAGAGCTGGGCGATCCCTCCGTAGTGAGGATCGAACCCTGAATCTGTAAATGTTGGTAGTTATCATATGATTTCATTACAATGGGATGGGATGGCTCGATAGCTGAGCTTGATCTAAATGAATTCATTTATTACGTGTTATATTACTGAGAAGGGACGGTTCGGCTCTCTAACAGAGTTCGATCTTGATAAAATAATTTATTATGTGCTTACTATGTGAATTAGGGATGTGACATCTCTGCAGCGTTTTGTTTGATAGACTTCCTTGTAGTATCGCCTTTCTAAAATGGATTGGAAAAGAATAGAAGGTGAGAAGGGGGACCACAGAGGATGGGGAATGGGATGGCTCTAGGGCTGGATCCCAATTTCCTCTGCTAAATTCATTCTGCTTAAGACATTTTGTTAGAGTTAGATCCTTGCCATCGGGTGCGTTGGAAATGATAGCCATAGACTGGATCCCTTTTTCCTTTTGATAATTATTGTTGTATATTTTTCTTTACAGTGATCGGTTTCGGCCTTTTCGATATGTATATATATGATTATATAGGGTTAGATCCCTGCCATCACGTACACCAGCGATCGAATCTCTTTTTGCTTCTTTATAAATCATTGCTGCATTCGCAATGGTTATCTCTACTTTTTCGTAGGCGTCTCTGCATTGGGGAAAGTCTCTGTATGCTGCCAATGCTTTTGATGAACCTCTGTATTGGATGCTGCCATCGTAGGTTTTGATCTGTGTACTGTATCGATTTGGATGGATTCCAAACTGTATGACTTATGTTTGTGATAAGTTTAGGTGACGTAACACTGAGTTACAGGCTGAGATTCTCTTGGTTCCTTTATAAATGACAATTTATATCATGCATTGTTTACACAATACCGAGCTTTACTGGAAAACTATAACTACCCCTATCTTTGCTTTAAGTTTAGCTGCGGAATGGAAACACCGAGGATCTCTGTTTCAATTTTAAATCGTATTTCCCTGTTGAAAGCCGTTTTCTCTGTCTTGTCTTGGATGAAGACACTAGTGCTGATTTTATCTTCTAGGATCCGAGACAACTAAGCTCTGTTAATTTATTTAATTAATGCCCTCTAAAACTGTCACTTTGGTATTGAAATTCTAGGAATTCCGCCTCTGAACAATCGCTGCCGATTTTAGCCTGATCATTTTTTTCCCACCTAATCGCACATCCTTCCAGTGCCGAGTCATCCAACATTGGTAACACCTGTGCAAGTTCATGTCTAACTACCTCCGATTATCCGTGTACAAGTCAAGCTATATCATCAACTGTTAGACGGCCCCAAATTAAGTTGGATTTGTTCCTTCTTGATTGTTTAGTTATTAATTCTGAACTACCTATTTGTTCGGTCTTCTAAGAATTTGAATTGACAAATGTATAATCTATAATTTCGACTTGAGTTATTTCTTAACCAATATTTTGAAGTAACCGAACTCTACTAAAACTCAAGTGTGATGGACGACAAAGAATCATATGTATGTAATCCTGGAAATTATTTAATTATTTTAATTATTTTACCAACAGGCCGACTTGTATTTAGGTAAAGAATTTCGAATTCAATGCGTATTGGCAGCCATGCGTCTAGGATCTTTTTACTCTATGTTAATATCGGCCTTTATAGTTATGAATGCAATGTTAAGAACCTATTTATTATGTAAAATATTTGATATGGTGACTAGTTCGTTACTCTAATGAATTTCCCTAAATTTTTAGGATTTATATTTACTTAACTAATTGTGTCCCATATACGAAATGTATATCTTTATCAGTTTATTGACATTTATAATTAGAAAGAATTATGAAATGGTATTTGTAAATGATAAACCGTAAGTTAGTAATGGAACCCATATTACATAGTTGAAGTTCAAGCCACGTAAATTATAAAAGAAATATAGGTATATATTCTATTATTCCTTTCTAGTCATTGTTTTAAAAATTAGAGTGTATAAATGATAAACCGTCAGTTAGCAGCAGAACATGTAAGACATAGCTGGAGTTGAAGATTTGTTATTCACGAAAGAATACATGCATGATCCCATTATTCCATTATGGTCAACTTTATATCATACACCTTCTCATAGATTTACATGTTTTACTTTTTAAAGGAAGAATCTATATGCTTGAAAGATGTTATGTTAGAGGAGTGATGTATACTTAATATTATATATAGATTATATTTGGAGAAAAGAAGAATTTACATGCTTCACTTACATGTTATGATTCGTAATCGGCATAATGGAAAAAGAGGAATGGTGTATGCTTAATATTATATTATAGATTATATTTGGAGAAAAGAAGAGTTTACATGCTTCATATATGTTATGATTCGTAATTATCACAATGAAAAAAAAAAAGAGGTATGCCTAATGTTATATTGTGGTTTATATCTAGAAAAGGAAGAATTTATATGCTTCCTTTATGTCATGTCATAAATTGAATTCGGTATGATGAAAGGGAGGATTACATATGCTTTAATTATTACATGGTAACTTGTATTGAGATAAGTAAGGGTTTATATGCTTTATATATGTGACGTTGTAAATTGTAATTAATATAATGAAAAAGAAGAAGCCATATATGCTTTAATTATTATACTGTGATTATTTTATAAATTGTAATTAGTATGAAGAAAAAGGGAAATTATATAGAATCATTTATTAATTGGTAATCTACTTTGTATTTAGTAGGATAAAAAGAAAGAGTTTCTTTGTTTGTATATTAAAATTGTAGTTATATTTAGTGGGACGAAAAGGAGATTTGATAGACCATATATCTAATTGTAAGTTGTATTTAGGGAGTGAATTTGACGAATAGACATTTCAACCATATGTCCAGGAGTAGATATCCTTAATGTGATTAGGTGGAGGAAATACATTTTATATGTCCTATTATAGTTGTATGAAATGGCATGAAGGAGGAGAATGCACACTCATGTCTATGCTTGTAAGTTATGTTTAGTACTAGGAATTTGAAATATCCATTTAGATATGTTAACCAAAAAAAAAACAAAAAAAACTAGGTTAAACATAGCGATAATGAGAAAACTGATGGAGGATTCCAAATGATCAATTAAAGAAGGAAGTAAACTTGGTGAATTGTAATGACACAAAATGCATATGCTTGATGAGACTTCAACAGAATGTCCAAAAGGCCAAATCAAGACGACCTTTTGTAAATGAAGTATCGAAACGACGAATTGAACACAATTATGTTAACCTAATGGCATGCCGAAAAAAATTATGCAAGGATGACTAGACCTTAAGACAAGACTCGATGAGACTATATAGATACATAAGATGAAACTTGGAAAGTCCACCAAAGGGACCAAACGAAGACAATTTTTTTTTTTTTTTTTTTTTTGTAAAACGATGTATGGAGATGATCAACACAATGAACTGAATGTAATGTAGCTAACTCGAGGACATTGTCAACCCTTGATGAAAATACGACTAGCTCGAGATGGATCTCTAAGAGGTTGAGAAAACACACCTAGTACGACTTGACGAGTTTGTCTAAGTAGTCCTATGACAACATAAATTATGAATGAGGTAAGGATGTGATAAGTTCATTAACCTGGACACGATGACACTGATGAAGGGAATAAGAGATAAATTTTAATATGTTTGACTAAGCCTCTAAGTTCTGACACTAGGAATTTTATCGAATTGAGAACCAACATTTAGGGATTTGGAAGTAATCTTACGGAATTTGGTTTTTGGACTATTTGAGGGTCTCTCCTAATTTGTTAAAACCGTGATTATGTCTTACCTTTATATATTTGACTGAATATCTTATGATGTTTACATTCGTGTCTTGGAGGGAGGATAACCAATTAGATTGGAATCCTTGCTTGGATTTGTTATGCTGATTGATGATTTGATAAACTATTAGGTGGCTATTGACGCAATGCAGCTTGTAGATAACTGGACATTGTAAATCTTCGTAGGTGACTAGAAGGTATAGGAAATATAGTTGGGACTAACAACCCGTGAATGTATCATCGGATTGATATTATGAGAAATTACGATTGAGTTCCTGAGGATGTATTGGAACCATACTAAATGAGATAGGAAACAATGAATTGAACCACTTGTGCTTATAGCCAGGATTGTTGCAGAAAAATAGAATAGAATGACAGAACATGAGAATAGAAATTAAGATAAAGCCTAGCGTCGAAATAACAAGAACAAAAATTAACTTCGGGACGAAGTTCTATTTAAGAGGGGGTGTATGTAATGCCCCTAAAATGACTGTGGACCTTAAGGGAACCTGTCCAGTGACCCAGCCGAACAACTTCAATAAATTGGTTTCTTGAGCCTTGATATGTCTTAAAAGATTGAGGAAAACCTGAAGATGTGAATGACGACAATAATTGATAAATGAATTAAGGAATAAAATTATATGTGTGGAGTGGGATAATTGATTGATTACATCTTGCGTAATGATTATCCTTGATTGATCAAGTCAAAGTGCAGTGGGAGAGTGACAGCGCTAGCTCTGCGACTTGGGAGGATGCAACTGAGATGCGTCATAGCTTTCCGCATTTATTCTGAACTTCGGGACGAAGTTCTAAATAAGTAGGGGTGTATGTAGTGCCCCTAGACTACTGAAGACCTTGAGGGAACCTATTTGAGTGACCCGACTGATTGAAACATTAATAAAACAACCCTTTGATATTATATTGAGTATATTCATAACTATGACTGATTGTGAATCAATTAAATACTAATATATGTTTGTGAGAAATGTGTGTAGCGGCAGGTGAAACGATTCACCGATGGACACACAAAGGAATATGAAGGGTCGTAGAGTACGGGTAAATCACACATATGGGGGAGCGACGACGATGTCGACTTCCGACAAGAATACCATGCATGAGCAGATAAGCACTGATCCGCTTTCTCAAGAGGAATGCGTGAAAGCGTACGAGGTGGGACATGACGGGGCTGGTCACGTACGAATTGAGGGGCGCGCAGTGAGAACAGACTCACTCCTCAGCGCCATTAGTCCCTAGATAGCATGTAGACGGAGGATGGATGGTAACGATTCCTAAAATCCCTACAAGAGTTCCCACAAGTCAAAACGAAAAGATGGTGGCAGAAGGGCCCGACGATGCGGTACCCTGTCGAGAACGGAAAGAATGGACGCAAGGACCCAACGATGCGGTACCATGCCAAGGAATGGAAACCATGGATGACGGGACCCGACAGAGTGGTGCCATGTCAGGGAATTAAAATTAAGGAACTAGGATCCCAACGGCGCGGCACCGTGATCCTAGTGAGTTTGATTGTTAAATTTAACTGCATAAAAACTTATGAGAATAACTCTAGATTATTACTTAGCAAATGCATAAAAATAATTTAGGCATTTGCACATGAATAGTTATTTTTGTTGAGCATTTAAAATAATAGAAATCATTATTTAGGAGAAAAATAGAATCCTAAGATTAGACACCTAGTCAACTAAAAGCTAGGAGTTAATTAAAATATCTGGGGGACAAACTAGAGCAAACTTAGGGGTGTTGGTGCACTTCCTAGAGAAACTGACACTTGGATGGGTAAGTGTTTTAATTAAATAATTAATTAAAAATATGTAATTATGCATGAAGCGACATGTGTCGCATGAGATTTTCCTTTATATGGAAGGCTTGGGGAATGGGTAAAGGGCCCATAATTTGGATGATCGTCATAATTTTCGAGTGCCTCAAAGACTTGCTGCTATCTAAGGGTTTGGCTTAGAAATCCTGGTGGGAAGGGAAGCCCAAGCTGAATTTCTGAAATACTTGTGTGAGCTCTACGACCCGAAGCTCGAGGGAGGCCATGCAACTGAAAGCATGAGCCTATGGTTGGGTGGCGAAGCTAACGGTTGCTTCGCCTATGGTTAAACGAGCTTTGCTGGAGGGATCCTACGGAAGACGCAGATGATAATGGACCAGCTGGATCGGGTTGACAGGTTAAGGTTTTGCTTATTTTTGTTAAGTTAGTCATTCTTTTATTTTTATTTTTTTTATAACTATAATGGCTAATTTGTTTTTATGAAGTTGTTAAAGTTTCAGGTTCAGTTCAAGGGGACCCTAAAGGAGGGGTCTTACAGACAAAATTAGATGCACCATTAAAATTTTGAGAACAAAAGAGCATGATTTCAATCTTTGATATCTACTCTTTCAAGATGTAAATATAATCTAAAATTGAGCTTCGAATTAAATAATGTGAATGTGTCAAAATACCCAAAATATCATTGATGCACCGAAGACCAGAATATTGGCGAGGTTGTCAAAAGATGGCACTAATTCAAATAATCCAAACCAAAGAAATAAGAAATGCCAGCATCGATGAGCAACCGTAAATCCAAAATATATAGACAACAAAGATTGTCAAATCACCAAATCCTAATGCCATGGAAAATATTTTAAAGAACAAGCAGTGTAAAAAATGAAGGATCAAAGAAAGAAAACCAAGAAACCACCTACCAAAGCAAGGAAGATAAGATGAAAGAAAACTAAAAGCAAATATTTACAAAATTCTAATGGAAGGCCTCTTTATTTGTGAGAAGAGTCAAGGGGATTTGTTGGGGGGCCAATAGGTACACAGACTCAAATTGGGCTGGAAGTGCCGAAGATAGGAAAAATCACTTCAGGATGTTGCTTTAGTTTGGGATCAAGCATGATATCATGGCTCAGTACGAAACAACCTTGTGTTACACTCAGTACAGCAGAAGCTAAATATGTAGTAGCTTGTTCATCTTGTAGCGAAGCAGTTTGGCTTCGCAAGATGTTAGCAGGATTTTTCGATGCAGAGATTGATGCTACAGATATACTCTGTGACAACTAGAGTTGCATCAAGATGACATAGAATCCTGTGTTCCATGATAGATCGGAGCACATCGAGATCAAGTTCCCCTATATCCAGGATATGGTGTAGAAGGGAGCAGTAAAGCTCAAGTATGTTCCTACAGAGGAACAAGTTGTTGATGTGCTAACTAAGCCTCTATCTTGCATAAAGTTTGAATACTTTCGAGAAAAGCTTGGTATGGTCCAGAGTGACCTCTCTCGAAAGAGAGAATGAGAGTTATTGTCCTTAGGTGACAGATGCCTGTCCAGGGATGACGAAATATTAGTACTTTTCGACTGATAGAGTTCATGTCCTTAGGTGACGGATGCATGTCCAGAGGTGACGAAAGATCAGTACTTTCCGATTGATAGAGTTCATTTCCTTAGGTGACAAATGCTTGTCCAGGGCTGACGAAAGATTAGTACTTTCCAACTGATAGAGTTCCTATCCTTAGGTTAAGGAAGATCAGTACTTTCCGATTGATAGAGTTCCTATCCTGAGGTGACAGATGCCTGTACAAGGGTGATGGAATATCAGTACTTGTCGACTGATAGAGTTCCTGGCCTTAGGTGACAGATTCCTATCCAGGGTGACAAAATATCAGTACTTGTTGACTGATAGAGTTCCTGTCCTTAGGTGATGGATGCTTGTCCAGAGGTGACAAAAGATAAGTACTTTTCGACTGATAGATTTCTTGTCCTTAGGTGATGGATGCCTATCTAGAGGTGACGAAAGATTAGTACTTTCCAACTGATAGAGTTCCTATCCTTAGGTGACGGATTCCTGTTAAGAGGTGACGAAATATAAGTACTTTATGACTGATAGAGTTCCTATCCTTAGGTGATGGATTCTTGTTGAGGGATGATGGAAGATCAATACTTGTTGACTGATAGTGTTCCAGTTGATGATGTTGCTGATAAGGATGTTCTAGATGACGATGTTGCTGATCCAACAAAGGATGTTCTGGCTGACGATGTTGCTGATGAGGATGTTCCAGTAGAGGATGTTCTAGCTGATGATGTCGCTGATCTAGCAGAGGATGTTCCAAATGATGATGTTGCTGATGAGGATTTTCCAGCAGAGGATCTTCCAGATGACGTTGTTACTGATCCAGCAGAGGATGTTGTTGATGATGATTCAGAAGATGCTACTGATGGTGATATTCCAACAGATGATGATGATGTTGTTGATGATGACATTCCAAAAGACGATGATGATGCTAATGAGGATTCTCCAGTAGATGATACCCCAGACATATGATGATCCAAAATATTCCTATGATATATAGAGATTCACTAGTCAGTTGTGCAGTTGTTGATGTTACCTGCATAATACCTTCCTAGTTAAGAGGGAGTGTTAAAGAAAGGTAACTGCGGAAGATATTTTATTTATACTTGTCTATTGTATTATTGTATTCCTCCTTCGGGAGATGTCATTGATGTAATTAATAATGTAAGATTCATTGAAAGAGTTAATGTAAATCCTATGTCTTGTGTCGGCCTAGAAGAACCAAAAAGAGATTATTATATTATGTATTTGAGAGGTCTTCCCAGTCAGTTAGGAGAATTTGGCCCAGTTGGGGCAACGTCACCCCAATGAAAGAATATAAATAGAGGGTGAGTCTCTCATTTATATTCACTCATCTCACTCACACAAGTTCACATAGGAGAGAGAGATAAGTTTGCACAAGTGGAGGAGTAGCTGATTTTGTCTTGGGGTTTATATTTGTACTTTTTGAATTCTATATTGAGGAATATTTTGACGGGGTTTTATCCCTTGTGGTTTCCCCGAGAGAAATATTGTGTTCATTGTGTTATTGTTGTGCTTGTATTTCTTTCAGTGGTATATTGTTTAATGTTATATGATAAAAAATTAGAAAATAACATGTATTATATGACAAGGATGATTTTAAGAACCCCCCCAAAATTTATATGTATAAAAAATTGGCGAATATCCCCAAAATATAGGAAAATTTGAAGGCGATTTTATCAATAATAAAATATGTATATATAATTTTTTGGTGAATATTTCATTTTATTATATGATGTTGTAAAATCTTGGTGAATATTTCACTAAATTATAAAATATTGTAAAAACTTGGCGAATATTTCACTGAATTATAAAATATTGTAAAAATTTGGTGAATCTTTCACTGGTTAATAAAACACATTGAATGGCACTCTACTTGTCAATTATGAGTTCAAGGCTTATTCAAATGTTGAGTTCAATTGCTCTATTTCAAGTTTTGGTCTCAATACCAAATGGTAGTGGCCTTAATGAAGCCTTCATATCCAAGCAAATCCAAGTGGATCTTGTAGACATGTATTCTAGATGTGGGTGTTTGGAGGATGCACATAAAGTGTTTGACCAAGTGTCAGAGGGAAATACACTTTCATGTAATGCAATGCTTTTAGGATATGCTCAACATGGACATGGCAGGGAGGAACATTATCAGAGGAGTTCTTGCAAGGGTGGATATTTCCATTCATAGCTCTGATGATACCAATTTCCTCTTCTTCTTACTTCCAATTTTTTCATCTACTCGTTGAGTTTCTATTTGTAGTTTTATCCCTACAATTAGTAGATTTTTCTTCTTGGTCTTCTTTAATAGTCTTGGGAGATGAATTTTTTTGAATTTCTTAGATCAGCAAATTAATTTCACCCACAAATTTTTGATGGAAAATCTTGGCTAAGCAATCATGACTAGGAGGATCTCTTCCACCAAACTTGCCCAAGATTAGTAGCTTGCCCCATCCACATGAAACAACACATTGCGGAGGCAAATTGACCCACAAGCAGAAAGCATGTCACAACTGGGGATCAGACTTGGGTCAAGAGGATCAAAACACCCTTCTTTAACCACCTAGGCTAGACCCCATTGACCCAAGGGGAGATGAATTTTTCACTCCCATATGCCCCCTAGCAAATGAAATATTGAAGAAGAAACAAGTGAAAGAATAATGAATTTTTCAAGTGAAGCAATAAATGAAAGAGGACGAATTTGTAGGACCCCTCCTTTAGAGTCCCCTTGAACTGAACCTGAAACTTTAACAAATTCATACAAACAAATTAGACATAAGCAAAACCTTAACCTGTCAACCCGATCCAGCTGGTCCATTGTCATTTGCGTCTTCCATAGGATCCCTCCAGTAAAGCTCATTTAACCATTGGAGAAGCAAACGTTACCTTCGCCACCCAACCATAGGCTCATGCTTTCAGTCGCATGGCCTCCCCCGAGCTTTGGGTCGTAAAGTTCACACACAATTCTCAAGAAACCCAGCTTGGGGTTCCCCCCCACCAGGATTTCCAGCCAAACCCTCAATAGCAGCAAGTCATGAGGAAACTTAATATTACGATAGTCATCCAGGGTCTGGGTCCTTTACCTATCCCCAAAGTCTTCCTTTTAAAGGAAAATCCCCTACGACACATGTCGCTTCATGCATAAATAATTATTTAATTAATTCTTTAATGAAAAACAACTCACCCATCCAAGTGTCAATTTATCTAGGAGATGCACCAACATCCCTAAGTTTGCTCATGTTTGTCCCCTAGATATTTCACTTAGCTCCTAGATTTGTGGTGTAGGTGGAGTTGACTAGGTGTCCATGCCTAGGATTCCATTTTGCTCCTAAATAAATATTTATAATATTTTTAAGTAATCAGGAATATCCTTTCATGTGCAATTTCTAAATAACACTTAATATTATTTAAATGCCAAAGTAATCATTTATGTGCAAATGCCTAAAGTACTCAAATGCATTTCTAAGTAAAGTTGTAGGTGCAAAATTATATGTTTCAACGCAGTTAAGTTTAGCAATCAACTTTTACTGGGGACCCGGTGCCACGCCGTTGGGCCTCCCTATTCCTTAATTTAATTTCCCTGACATGGCACCACTCCATCGGGTCTAGTCATCCGTAGTTTCCATTCCTCAGCAAGGAACCACATCGTTGGGTCCTTGCATCCACTCTTTTCGTTCTTGGCAGGGTACCACACCGTCGGGCCCTTCTGCCGTCATCCTTCCGTTTTGACTTGCAGGAACTTCATGTAGGGATTTCAGGAACCGTTACATTCCATCCTCCGTCTACACGCTATTAGGGACTAATGGCATTGAGGAGTGAGTCCGTTCTCACTGCGCGCCCCCCAACTCGTACGTGACCATCTCCATCGTGGCCCACCTCATACACCCTCACGCTTTCCTCTTGAGCAAGCAGATCAATGCTTATCTGCTCAAGCGTGGTATTCCGTCGGAAGTCAACATCGTCATCGCTCTCCCTGTGTGTGATTTACTCATACTCTATGACCCTTCATATTCCTTTGTGTGTCCGTCGGTGAACCGTTTCACCTGTCGCTACACACATTTCTCACAAACGTAAATTAGTGGCACTGTCCTCAATAATCACAATTTGGTTTATAAATCTGTTGCTTCATTAAGCATCTATAATTTACTCATTCATTACTCATTCATCTAATCACGTAATCAATTGCACAGCTAGTCGTTAAGCATCATTCATATGTACAGTTTTCATATCAAAGTCAATCGTTAAACAACATGAAATCGTCCATTCACAATAACTACCCAAATGCACATATATCAATCAATTGTAATCATAAATATACTCAAAATAAAATCATAGGGTTATTTTATTAATGTTTCAGATAGTCGGGTGACTCAGCAAGTGTCCTCAATGTCTATAGTGGTCTATGGGCACTACATACATCCCTACTTATTTAGAACTCCGTCCCGAAGTTCAGAATAAAAATGGAAGGCTATGACGAATCTTAGTTGCGTCCTCCCAAGTTGCAGAGCTAGGATTGTAACTGTCCTACTGCACTTTGACTTGATCAATCAGGGCTAATCATTAAGCAAGAACTAATCAATCAATTATACCACTCCACATATATAATTTAATTCCTTAATTCATTTATCAATTATTGTCATCATTCACATCTTCAGGTTTTCCTCAATCTTTTAAGACATGTCAAGGCTCAAGAAACCACTTTATCGAAGTTGTTCAGTTGGGTCACTCGACAGGTGCCCTTAAGGTCCACAGTCATTTTAGGGGCATTACATACACCCCCTCTTATATAGAACTTCGTCCTGAAGTTAATTTTTTTGTTCTTGTACTTTCAACGCTAGGCTTTATCTTGATTTCTATTCTAATCTTCATGTCATTATATTCTATTTTTCTCCAATAATCATGGCTATAAGCACAAGTGGTTCTAATCACTATTTTCTATATCAATTAGAATTGTTCCAATACACCCTCGGGACTTAATCGTATCCTTATGTAATACAGATCCAATAATTCTTTTATAACTGTCAGTACCAAATTAGATTTTCTATACCTTCTAGTCATCTACAAAGGTTTACAATGTCCAAGTTATCTATAAGCTGCATTGCGTCAATAGTCACCCAAAATTTTATCAAGCCTAACAAATCCAAGCAAGGATTTAAGTGTACGGGCACTACATCCTTGTTCCACTTTACTAAAATTCTTCTTTTTGGACTCGTCGTTGGTCTTAAATCCCAATTAAGCATACATTTTCAATGATGTTTTAGCCACTTTTTTTTTTTTTAATGAGCAGGACATAAGCATTTCAAAATGAAAATTTAGATCTACTTTTCCCTTACTTTTCCCAAAGGCATTTTTTTCTTTCTTTCTTTCTTTTAAAGCATGGATAAATATTATGCATAAATGGTCCCCAATGCTTAATTTAAATTTGGTAATACCATTACTCATAAAATAAAGATTACCTCTTTTCACCGCTTTCCATTATATTCACCTCCTCTGTTTGAGGCTTCTGATAATCCCTAGCACCTGCATCTACACTTGCATATTCTTGCAAAGGGTTACTCATACCATAACTATTTCAACAAAGTAATTGAGAAGGAAAAATCAAATTTTATATTTACTGCATCTAAATAGTGATATTAAGCTCAATGCATAACTTTCATGCATTACTATATTGTTTATGCATAATTCCTATGCATTAAATGTTTCAATTACATGGTATTAAGGACATCAATCATATCAATGTGCATTGTCTTGTCATACTTATGCACATATATTAAGTACTTATTCTTAAATAAATTTTTCATCAATTCGAACAATTCTTGCCTATTTCTTTCCTTTCATATAACAAGCACATATTTTGCTTGGATATAAAATTCAACTCATAACTTTAACATTATCAATATGACTACTACGTCATATTTTCCATTCGATCATTACTTACATAATATATTCTATGACACCAACACCATATAATAATTAGTTACTTACCTCTTTGGTCGTCTCAACTTCTCCACCTAACATATCCTCAAGATAACACATTAATATCTCAAGTTATCATCTTTACAAGAATTAAATCTTACTATTTATTTGCATTCCATCATTTCTCATGATCATATTTAAGTGAAGATAGCAAAAGAACAAGTATCTTCTATCTTTTCAAAGTCTTTATTTTCTAATAAGTACCAAAATCATATGTCAATCTTTATAATGCTTAAGAAGATACCTAACCTTTAACAACCATAAAGGTTCTCAATTACGGATCATCAACTCTCTTTAGTGTTTTAGTAACTAAGAAACGTATTCTTAGTTTTCACAAACCATGCCACCATGTA
The DNA here is from genome assembly GCA_027924585.1 of Larix kaempferi. Classification (NCBI taxonomy): domain Eukaryota; kingdom Viridiplantae; phylum Streptophyta; class Pinopsida; order Pinales; family Pinaceae; genus Larix; species Larix kaempferi. The sequence continues at coordinate 18,588 of BSBM01001848.1, read as the reverse complement.
TTAGTTTACGCATGTTGAACTTAGAAAATCAATTCACATGATTTTCTTAATGACATTTAGAAAATTAACTAAGATGCAAAACTATCATCATGGAATCAATTATAACTCATTCAAATTTGTGTATCATAAATTTCATAATGGCACCTCCCTTAATTATTAGGTATTTGACAATTATCTCCCAAGCCTCTTTTCATTTTCTAATTTACACAAATTTATGATCTTGCATGCAATCAAACATATTAAATTTTTACAAATTGATTTTACATCTTTCCTTCTCTTGATCATAGCTTTTTATGTTCATTTGATCAATAAATTATGAAACTTTAATTCATAGCTTTTTCATCATACATGTCATTAAAGTGAGAAAATATGAAAACAATTTGCATTTAACAAAAATTATTCAACAAAAGGGTGAACATACCAGCATGTACGACTCGTGAATTTTTTTTTTTTTAAACATCTTTAATAAATCTTATGACTCCTATATAACTTGAACGAATGTCTAAGAATGATTGACGTACCTCTCCACTTATCTAAAGTTGACTTCATATAATTTCAAGAATATAAGAGTCAACTCTAAAATTATATTTTAAAGGACAATATGACATTTACTATCATTAATTAAAAGACATTACTTTTGAACCATACATATTTTAATTACGGATGGACAATCTCAATAATCTCAAAAGACATATTTCAAATAATAAAGACATTCTCAATAATCTTCTCAAAAAACATATTTCAAATAATAAAGACATTCTCAATAATCTTCTCAAAAGACATATTTCAAATAATAAAGATATTCTCCATAAACTGAAGGGACAATATAAATTTTCTAAATCATAATTAAAGACATATTCAAATAATAAAGACATTCTCAATAATTATATATTCTATTTGAAGGGTGCATTCATGAGAATTTTAAGGGGCAATATGATGTTTACTAAATACAAAATCATTGCTTGACTCCATTATAAGGAGTCATTTAAACCCAACCGAATCTTCAGTCAATAATTAATCATGCTCAAATCTTTTAAATAAACTAGTAAAATAATGGGACTACAGGTTCACCATCCAAATTATATATTTTTACATTTCCCTATATCTTAAAAAGAATAGTTAATTAACAATTACAAAATATTGTCAATCCCTTAAACAAGGAGATATTACTACACTGCCACTTTTCACTAAATGTAATGATGTTTAAAAGGACTTAATAGTTTCTATTGTTTACCGCAAACAAGGAGTTAGACAGTACTGACTTCACCCTCAATAATATGTTAAGGTCCAAACAGTATTGACTTTTAATTGACATAAGAGTTGTTTAATACGTGCCACCAAGGGATCCACGGCTTGCTGGCTGAGGAATATTACCGACACATGTTTTTATCCAAAGCTTAAATGTTGACAGCAATTAAAGGGTAAATTCACATTCTGTATTAAGAATCTAGAGATGCCATTAAATACTCTAATGGGCACAAACAGTTTTTTTTTGTTGTCATGCTCTTATGGAAACACACAAATGTACAATTAAATGGCAAGATTTAAAATGCTTGTAAATGAGACATAATTCTGGATTAACATTGTATCAACAATACTCTAGACCATACCAGCAAATAAACTTTAATTCTAAACTCTTAGAGGTTTCACCCTTCAAGCTGTGCTCGATCTTCATGCTGTCAATAGAGCTTAGAACGAATGGATCTGGTTTTGGAAATATCACAGAACAATTGCAATCTAGTGGGATAATTAAATCGTAAACAGAGTTTGAGGAAGAGGGAGGGATGATCTGTTGGATCCATGACTCGGGTTGGTAAACACCGAAGGCGTAGGGAAAACTCTATAAGAGAAAATTACTGTAACAACTCACTCAAATTCAATCAGGGTAGAAGAACCCATCTAGAGATTCGATCCGACATCAAAACAGACAGAGGTTTGAAAGTAGAGGCAAGTGTGATAAATCCTCAGAGACTGTAGGACCCCTCCTTTAGGGTCCCTTGAACTGAACCTGAAACTTCGAAAACTTCATACAAACAAATTAGCCATTATAGTTATTAAAAAAAATAAAAAATAAAAGAGTGAATAACTTAATAAAAATAAGCAAACCTTAACCTGTCAACCCGATCCAGCTGGTCCATTGTTGTCTGCGTCTTCCGTAGGATCCCTCCAGCAAAGCTCGTTTAACCATAGGCGAAGCAACCGTTAGCTTCGCCACCCAACCATAGGCTCATGCTTTTAGTCGCATGGCCTCCCCCGAGCTTTGGGTCGTAGAGCTCACACAAGTATTTCAGAAATTCAGCTTGGGCTTCCCTTCCCACCAGGATTTCTAAGCCAAACCCTTAGATAGCAGCAAGTCTTTGAGGCATTCGAAAATTACGACAATCGTCCAAATTATGGGCCCTTTACCCATTCCCTAAGCCTTCCTTATAAAGGAAAATCTCCTGCGACACATGTCGCTTCATGCATAATTAAATATTTTTAATTAATTATTTAATTAAAACACTCACCCATCCAAGTGTCAGTTTCTCTGGGAAGTGCACCTACATCCCTAAGTTTGCTCTAGTTTGTCCCCCAGATATTTTAATCAACTCCTATCTTTTAGTTGACTAGGTGTCTAATCTTAGGATTCTATTTTGCTCCTAAATAATGATTTCTATTATTTTAAATGCTTAACAAAATAACTATTCATGTGAAAATGTCTAAGCTATTTGTTATGCATTTTCTAAGTAATAATCTAGAGTTATTCTCCTAAGTTTTTATGCAGTTTAATCTAACAATCAAACTCACTAGGATCACGGTGCCGCGCCGTTGGGCTCCTAGTTCCTTAATTTTAATTCCTTGACATGGCACCACTCCGTCGGGTCCAGTCATCCATGGTTTCCATTCCTTGGCATGGTACCTCATCGTTGGGTCCTTGCATCCATTCTTTCCGTTCTCGACAGGGTACCGCATCGTCGGGCCCTTCTGCCACCATCTTTCCGTTTTGACTTGCGGGAACTCTTGTAGGGATTTTAGGAATCGTTACCATCCATCCTCCGTCTACATGCTATCTAGGGACTAATGGCGTTGAGGAGTGAGTCCGTTCTCACTGCGCGCCCCTCAACTCGTACGTGACCAGCTCCGTCGTGGCCTACCTCGTACACCCTCACGCATTCCTCTTGAGCAAGCGGATCAGTGCTTATCTGCTCATGCGTGGTATTCTTGTCGGAAGTCGACATCGTCGTCGCTCCCCCTGTGTGTGATTTACCCGTACTCTACGACCCTTCATATTCCTTTGTGTGTCCTTCGGTGAACCGTTTCACCTGTTGCTACACATATTTCTCACAAACATAAATCATTATTTTATTGATTTACAATCAATCGTAATCATAAATATACTCAAAATAAAATCAAAGGATTATTTTATTAATGTTTCAAACAGTCAGGTCACTAAGCAAGTGCCCTCAATGTCTACAGTAGTCTAGGGGCACTACATACACCCCTACTTATTTAGAACTTCGTCCCGAAGTTAAATTTTGGTCTCGTACTTTCGACATTAGGCTTAAATTTTAATTTCATATTCTCATCTTTTTTCCATTCTCTTCTATTTTTCTCCAACAAACAAGGTTATAAGCACAAGTGTTTCAAGTCATTAGTTCCTATATCATCTAGTATGGTTACAATACACCCTCAGGAACTTACTCGCAACTTCGTCTCATATCAATTCGTTAACACGTTTCATAATTGTCAATCCCAACAGGGTTCCTATATCTCTTATTCATTCATGAAGGTCTACGATGTCCAAATTTTCAACAAGTTGCATTGTGTCAATAGCCACCCAAAAGTTTCTCAAATCATCATTCAGCATACAAATCCAAGTAAGGATTCCCATCTAATTGGTTATCCTCCCTTCAAGACGAGAAGGTAAACATCATACGACATACAGTCAAATATAGATAGGTAAGATATAATCATGGTTTTAACAAATCAGGAGTGACTACCAAATGTTCCAAAATCCAATCCCCAAATGTGGAAAGAGACTACTTCCAATTCCATGATTGCTAATAAAATTGATTCTCCATTCGATAGGAAAGTGTCGTAATATAGATACTTAGTCGAACATAATAAATTTTATTTCCTAGTCTTTTCATCAGTACCTTCATGTCCAAAATGTGGATCTCATCATGTTCTTACATCATTTTATCGTTTATGTTGTCATAGAATTTCTTCAAGAGTCTCCTCAAGTTTCACCAGATGTGTTTTCTTAACCTCATCAAGTTCCATCTCAAGCACTATTTGTCTTGATGATGAGGATTCACCCTGTCACATTGTTAGCATCATTGCATTCAACTCATCAAGTTTATTTTCTCCATATTTTGTTTTACAAAAAAAAAAACATTCATTATTTGACCCCTTCGACGAGTCTTCCGAGTTATAATTTCCCAATTTACCCCATCATGGTAATCTCAAGTTTGTAGTTTTTCATTTTCATAAAAGTATCGTCATGATGTAAAAGTTAATGTCATTGTCTTCATCTCATTGTGATGTTCATATCAAAATCTTTGTTTTCCAATTTTGAATTTGTTTCACCTTCCCGACATTGTGTCGAAATCTCGACAAGTACAAACAATTTTCATTAAGTTGGCTAAAAGTTGTTAATTTGGATTCACCCTTAATTCATGTGATTTATTCATTCGCTAGTCCTATCATCATGGCTATGTACAAAATTTTAAATATCCCCGTAGGCATCCCTTGCAAAAAGGCTCAATGCTTTCCTCCATTTGACATAATATTCCTTGTAACCATCACATGGATCTAGTCCATCCATTCATAACCCTTACCTTTAAAGTATGCCATCTTAACCATTTCAATACCACCACATAACGCCTCAACCTAGTCAATTCATTATATAATAAGTGTAATTCCACTCCTATACAAAGCATATCATTTACTTGTCACTTTTCCATTTGACTAACCTGTAACTCCACCATCAAGGGATTTTACATATATTGACCTTTTGTTATAACAAGACCGATTGATGCATGAAATTATTGTCATGGTCTTAATCCAACCATCCTTCCATTCTATTGTGAGTGCATACCTTTATTAGTGTAAGATCGTTTATGACTCCGCTCCCTATAATTTACTTTGTAGATACCCTGTTCAACTTGTACTACCTCAAGGGGACAATCATATAAATTTACTAGGATATGTAAATTTTCCAATATCTAAATTCTTAAAGACATAAAACATTTGATTCTACATTAAGTAAACAAGATATATAAACCCACCCCGAGGTGTCTAAACTTCCAGTACGATTTTTATTTTATTTTTAGAAGAAGATATGGAAGTCACAGATCTAGTTCTCCTAGTAGTAGATGATCCTCCTCCTCACTAGTGCACCACTTTCTGAGTGAGAGAAGTGTGAGTTTCCGAATGATCAAAATAGAGCTCTCCCTATCTCTATTTATACTAGTCTGTTTGCCTAGTGACCTTATGGGGCCGACTTGTCTAGCTAGGTACATCAACAACATAATATATATATCAAGATTGACCCCACACATGGTGGTCTAATAACCCATCGCAAGTTCACACACTTGCGACACTTGTCAATACACATGACGACACTTCCTTATAGAGGAATAACACATCTCTTATAAGGATACATTAAATATATATAATACATAGATGAAATACATTCCGAAGTTACATATACATCAACATATATATATATATATATATATATATATATATATATGTCTTTTCAATATGATAAATAATTAATCAAAATTATAAAATGTCCAAAATGACATGATCACTTCCCCCCAATATATATATATATATATATATATATATATATAACATGGCAAGAATAATCACGATTATAAAACGTTCACCATAAGGATAACCTAACTTATAGCATGTTCACTTTTATATATGTATATCTTCTCGGTAAGATATGAGTAATCGAAATTATATAAATATTTGCAATAAAATAATCGAAGTTAAAACATGTCCACTTTCATATATACATATATCTTTTCATAATCTAAGTATAATCGAAAAACAAATTGTTCAAAAATAAAAATAACTGAACTTATAACCTGATCACTTTCATATATATATATATTGGTAAGCGAAGAATAATCGAAATTATAAAATGTTCACACTAAAAATAACATATTTACAATCTCTCTCTCATTAAAGAACTTAAACATAACATGCATATCATTAATTCTCCAAGAATATCCATTAATAAACCAATATATATTCAACCGATTATTCTAACTTAATTTCGCCATGGATTTCATTTTTCCCAAATTGACATACATATTCAAATGTATAAAAATGTCAACACATGCCTACAGCCAAAACTAGATTTATAATATGAATCCTAATCCATAGAACAATTACTTTATTAAAGGTGATTCTTATTATTCTAACACAAATAACAATTACTTTTAATAAAGGTGATTCTTACCATTCTAACAAATAGTAGTATATTTATTTGGTATAGATATACATCCTTACTATATATATATATATATATTTTTCATGTAGAACTATTCAATCTTATAAATACAAATACTAATTCATAAAATCAACTATATTTATCATAATGAATCTTATTATCCTATCATAAGTATTGAGCTTTAATTTAAATATTCCACACATATACATATCTACAACCTATATATGTATTTATATTCAAGTTTACAAATATTAGTTTATGGAATCGATTATAATTAAAATAATGGACTTTATATTTAACACAATTGTGGTATAGTCCCTTGCCATGAATATTCCACTTTTATGTATATGTCTACATTATGTAGATATGTATATAATCAATGTAGTACATATATCTAATCAGTTTATAACTATAATACTACTTCATCGAACCCACAATTTTTAACGTAAGGTAATTATGATTTAACGCTTATTCTACGAACAGATCGAAATTAAACATGACCCCAACCATTTTCAATTGAGGTTTTCTCGCCTAAAAGGACATATCAGTAATACAATATTTAAAATACACACTTCGGTTAATACGTAGCAACGATATATACAATAACATATTTTTGTTTTCTCTGCCATCGGACTCCATAGAGACATGATCTGACATTGACGTTGCAGCCGGATGAATCTTCAGATCTAAATACTGTAGTGCGCCAATGCTGACAGCAAGTGGCTACATTTAAGTTCTATTAAAACGGCAGGCTCAGATGGTCTTACTCAACTGTCATCCAGTGAGATCTCCCGATTTTAGAGGCAGAAAACTTGTACTAGAATTTAATTCAAGAAACGGCTCATATAAGTAATAAAAAGAATTATGTATCAATATCAATACCAGTACTCGGTTATATATACATAACTTCTCATCTAAATTTATGAACCTTACTCTTTTTATCATTAGCATCTAGATTAGATAAGATATAAATATTTTCTTTTGTATCTTGAATGTAACCCAAATATCCTAAACACCTGGGCCTATCCTATTACAACAATTGCTCGTGAATGGAATATAATATAACATATCTGCTTGTTGAAGTATTTTCATTAGAATGCCACCAATGTATTTCAGTTTAACACTATATTGATATAATTCTTCTAATCGCATACATTTCAAATGGGCATAGGGATATAATCTAACTTATTTATAGAAGTCCCTTTTTTTTTTTAAATGCCGAAAAGCAATTCGGAGATTAAAACCAATATATGTTGAAATCGTAACAGAGTATAAATGCCGATGGATTTGGGACACAGAGAGAGTTGGAGCAGTCCGTTACGATTTCTAAATTAAATCTACGCTTGCATTCATCACAGTAACCATATCTGATCTACGCTTCTAGTGTGTGTAGAGATCACAGAAATATGTTCGCACAGCCCTATGATTCTACATATCCACCGTGTCATTAACGGTACAGGGACTACAATAAGGCATGGTTCAGATCCACGATCTACGGATCTACGGATCTGCTATGCCAATAACATGCTCAGGAAATTCATTAGTGCATTAGCTGTACAGTTCTAAGAGGCAGCGGGTTTTATAAATAAACAACTACAGGATTACACAAGGTGCGGCCGTATAACAGTCGGATGTATGCAACATGCATAGAAGTTTAAGATATCAAAAAGTGCATTAAGGGAGCTGGCGAATTGAAGAGATAAAAAAGAATAGCGCTCCATTCAATCAGCAGAGATCAATTTATAAGCCATCCATTCAATTTACAGAGATCGAAAATGTAGGGCGTTCTATTTTAAACATCTTACAGCCAAGGGATCGACGCCCTCACTGTCAGTCATTCGTTTAATTTAAGATCTATAATTGAAATTAGACAAAGTTGTAGTAATAAAACAAAAATTTGAAACACAGAAATCTCACAGCCGAGGGATCGACGCCCTCGCTGTCCCTTATTCCCCAAATCGAGATCTATAACTGGATTTGTGAGATCGCGGAATAGCAGATCTACATACTTTTACACTGAAATTCGGTATTAAGAAGTAATAGTAATGATTTGAATCCGGGTTTTAAATATATATATATATATATATATGCAGCGATATATAAAATATACATCTAAAACAGAGTTCAAATGTATTAGAATGAAGTGGTTTGAAACCATTACAATCGACCTCCTCAACGAAATGTACAGAGATCTATAATATGTATACAACCCACAGAGTTTTAAATATATATAAGCATGAATCGGTTGATACATAGAAAACAGAGTTCAAATAATATGACATGCGAAACAATGGATCATGGGGATTTGTGCTAGGCTGTTGCGTTCTGGGAAGACAGGGTTCTTTTACTGTATACCAGATTCATTTGTAACAGGTTCACACGCTAACCATAACATGGATCATATAATATGACTCTTGAACCAATACGCTTTGTCAATGACTAAAATTTCAGAGATGGTGGTTCTCCACCAACGCAGAGGTCGAATGTACAGAGATCGGATTCCTCAACTGGGCGTTTAGCCAATTCAGGATTTAGACAAAATCTTTGCACAGAGATTGAATGGGTGGGGGTCGGATTCCCCAGTTAATAGACAGGTCGGATAAAATAATTGAACAGGGATCGAAATTATTGTGCTCCAGATTCAAATTACGATATCAACACAGAGGTAGTAATGAAGATGTTCCAGATTCGGTTTATATGTGGTCTATTTGATATTAAACAGAGATCAGGATGAGAGTGCTTCCAGGTTCAGTTTACAAGTCTATCCGATATCAAAACAGAGGTCAAACCATTCTGGAATTAGTATTTCAGATTTAGTTATAAATTTGGAAATAGATTACAGATCTAAAATAGCAACAGAATATACTGATCATTTCCAGCATTCTAAAGGAGACAGAGATATGCATTCGAAACCAGCATTAAAATTAGAACCAGAGATCTAATCATTCTTTTTAGCATGGTAATGGAAACAGGATTATATGTTCGGTTTCAGATCTAAGATAGAAACCGAATATACTTTAAACCATACCTGAAACTTCGAAGAATCTAGCTATCATACGGCCATGCATAAAAGCTAAAACAATTATATTAAAAATATTCTACTTAATTCTAACCTAGCCGAGATGCTTGAAAAGTCCTTGTTGAGAAAATGAAGAAGTCGTAGCCCTGATCTCACCAGCGAACTCCACCATTTACCAACGAACCCCTGTATAATACGAGTCTGTTGCCCTCAAGGCTCGACTGGCTCTGATACCAAATGTAGGACCCCTCCTTTAGGGTCCCCTTGAACTGAACCTGAAACTTCGAAAACTTCATACAAACAAATTAGCCATTATAGTTATTAAAAAAAATAAAAAATAAAAGAGTGAATAACTTAATAAAAATAAGCAAACCTTAACCTGTCAACCCGATCCAGCTAGTCCATTGTTGTCTGCGTCTTCCGTAGGATCCCTCCAGCAAAGCTTGTTTAACCATAGGCGAAGCAACCGTTAGCTTCGCCACCCAACCATAGGCTCATGCTTTCAGTCGCATGGCCTCCCCCGAGCTTTGGGTCGTAGAGCTCACACAAGTATTTCAGAAATTCAGCTTGGGCTTCCCTTCCCACCAGGATTTCTAAGCCAAACCCTTAGATAGCAGCAAGTCTTTGAGGCATTCGAAAATTACGACAATCGTCCAAATTATGGGCCCTTTACCCATTCCCTAAGCCTTCCTTATAAAGGAAAATCTCCTGCGACACATGTCGCTTCATGCATAATTAAATATTTTTAATTAATTATTTAATTAAAACACTCACCCATCCAAGTGTCAGTTTCTCTGGGAAGTGCACCTACATCCCTAAGTTTGCTCTAGTTTGTCCCCCAGATATTTTAATCAACTCCTATCTTTTAGTTGACTAGGTGTCTAATCTTAGGATTCTATTTTGCTCCTAAATAATGATTTCTATTATTTTAAATGCTTAACAAAATAACTATTCATGTGCAAATGTCTAAGCTATTCGTTATGCATTTGCTAAGTAATAATCTAGAGTTATTCTCCTAAGTTTTTATGCAGTTTAATCTAACAATCAAACTCACTAGGATCACGGTGCCGCGCCGTTGGGCTCCTAGTTCCTTAATTTTAATTCCTTGACATGGCACCACTCCGTCGGGTCCAGTCATCCATGGTTTCCATTCCTTGGCATGGTACCTCATCGTTGGGTCCTTGCATCCATTCTTTCCGTTCTCGACAGGGTACCGCATCGTCGGGCCCTTCTGCCACCATCTTTCCGTTTTGACTTGCGGGAACTCTTGTAGGGATTTTAGGAATCGTTACCATCCATCCTCCGTCTACATGCTATCTAGGGACTAATGGCGTTGAGGAGTGAGTCCGTTCTCACTGCGCGCCCCTCAACTCGTACGTGACCAGCTCCGTCGTGGCCTACCTCGTACACCCTCACGCATTCCTCTTGAGCAAGCGGATCAGTGCTTATCTGCTCATGCGTGGTATTGTTGTCGGAAGTCGACATCGTCGTCGCTCCCCCTGTGTGTGATTTACCCGTACTCTACGACCCTTCATATTCCTTTGTGTGTCCTTCGGTGAACCGTTTCACCTGTTGCTACACATATTTCTCACAAACATAAATCATTATTTTATTGATTTACAATCAATTGTAATCATAAATATACTCAAAATAAAATCAAAGGATTATTTTATTAATGTTTCAAACAGTCGGGTCACTAAGCAAGTGCCCTCAATGTCTACAGTAGTCTAGGGGCACTACAGAGACTGAACATGGTAAGTTTTCTCAGATTACTGTTTTAATTCATTTCCAGGCAGATTAGACAATGGATCAAGAACACTATTTGAAAATGGATCATTCATAGACATCTAGGAGCAGTTTGTAATTCAAAGTATTGACCTGGAAACGCCTAAAAAGAAAACAGAGATTTAATATATAATTTAACCAAAACTTAAAACAAAGGATGGGGTTTAAGTTTAATAAATTATGAACCAAGCCAGAAACGGTAGATCGGAATCGATCTCAAATTAAAATCATTTTTCAAGGCAGATCGGACTCGATCTCAGGCATAACAATGGCAAATCGATTACAGGTATGGAGATAAAAGTAAGAATTACCACCTCCGTAAAAAGAAATAAAAAAAAAGGGCGGAGCAATACAAATTTAGGATTATATCATAATCCTGGAAATACCGATTGGCTTCTTCGACAGAGTAAGCCGAAGAGAAATTTAAGGTCAAATTAAATGGATCAATATAATAATCGATTCTGGGCATGAGATTTGATTTCAACAAGTCTCAATAACTCTTCTTCCTTCAAATCGGTTTCAGCTGAGGTTTAGAAAACGCCGAATCTGGATTACAATACTTTGGAATTTAAAAAAAAATTGAAGCGCCCAAAATCTCAGAAGTTGGTACTGGGCACGCTGAATCTGGACCATAATACGGTCGAGATTTCTCGAAACGCGCAGTCCATGCAGAGCTTTAAATACACAGGTTCATAATTTGAATTCATACACTTTGGAAACGCCAAAATACCAGATCCAGAGTGTTACAGGTTTGAAAATACAAGACTCCAAGGTTTGTATTTTGATGGAGGTACAGAGATCGAGGAATAAGGATTTCAGTCGGTCACAGAAATCATAAAACACAGAGATGGAGAACATAGATCCAAAGCTAATTCATAAACAGAGCTCCGATTGAAATCAAGCAACAATAATATTCAGAATTAAGACGGTGCATAAGCATTAACCCCAGCCATCGAATTTCAGTTGGCAGGCTTATGCAGAGGATCACCCAGATCGCATCAACAAAATATCTTAACACCTTCAAGAAAATTCAAGATTATATAAATGATGGAAACGACACAATCTCATGGATTCCACAATAGTTCGAAGAGATAGTAAAACGAAAACAGAGTCTAAACTTCGTAATAGTTCAGATCTAAAATTCCCCTGCCATCATAGGAAATTCGAGGATATAAAAACGATATGAAGACACAATCTATATAAATGATGGAAACAGGGCACGATCTCGTCAATTCCACAAGAGTTCGAAGAAATTATAAACGAACACAAAGTTTAAAATTTATGATAGTTCTAATCTAAAATTTCCACGCAATCACAGGAAATTCGAGGATATATAAACAATGACGACAGAGTCACAAACTCATCACTTTCACCAGAAGTCAAGAAATTGTAAAACAAAAATAGAGTTTTAATATTCATAATAATTCAGATCTGGAATATTGCAATAATAACCAATCTAGATCTTTGTAGTTTAAGAGCTGGAACACAGATGTAGTTTAAGAGCTGGACGTGTTACGGTTTCGAATCTGGGAATAACAAAGATTTAAAATTTTAAGCATGGAAGCCGAGATCTACAACTGGAGTATAAAACAAGATCTCTACTTTTAGTGAAAAGAAAACAAAGATCGTTGCCCCAATTCAACTGGAATACAGAGGAATTTAAGGTCAAGGCTACCGTTCCTAAAATTAAATTTCTGGAAGTATCATCAAAACTTCATCAAAATTTTAAACCAAACGCCAAGATCTAAAATTCGAAATGCTGTAAGTTTGAAATAAAAAGAAAATGCCAGATCTAGGTTCGGAATGCTCATGAGATTGAAATCGAACAGCAGATCTAGATTCAAATTAATTTAAGTTTGAAATCAAAATGCCATATCTAGAGACGCCAATTTAGAAATGCAGAATTTTTAAGAACAAATTAAAAACAACTGTGAAATCTGGAATCACCACACTGAATTTTATAGACGCAGAGTTTAACACCTATAGGGACTAAATCTAAGTCTATGCACTTTCACATATATAAATATCGATACCAGAGTCGTGAATTCATAGAAATTCAGATTGATTTACAGCCATTTCTTTTTTTTTTCTTTCCTTTGAAAACAAAACTATAATATAATCTCAAACACTAAAAACAAAATAATCTTTTAAAACAGTTTTGAACCTGATTCAAATGTCGAATTCGAGGCGGAGTAGATTGTTGTAGTAGCAACTGATTCCATTGTTCGATCAACCCAATTCTGACGATACCGACAACCCGTGTATAATCTGAGTCCGATGCCCTCAAGGCTCGACCGGCTCTGATACCAAATGTAGGACCCCTCCTTTAGGGTCCCCTTGAACTGAACCTGAAACTTTAACAACTTCATACAAACAAATTAGACATTATAGTTATTGGAAAAAATAAAATAAAATAGTGAATAACTTAACAAAAATAAGCAAAACCTTAACCTGTCAACCCGATCCAGCTGGTCCATTGTCGTTTGCGTCTTCCGTAGGATCCCTCCAGTAAAGCTCGTTTAACCATTGGCGAAGCAACCGTTAGCTTCGCCACCCAACCATAGGATCATGCTTTCAGTCGCAAGGCCTCCCCCGAGCTTTGGGTCGTAAAGTTCACACACAATTCTTAAGAAACCCAACTTGGGGTTCCCCCCCACAGGGATTTCCAGCCAAACCCTCAATAGCAACACGTCATGAGGTAACTTAATATTACGATAGTCATCCAGGGTCTGGGTCCTTTACCTATCCCCAAAGTCTTCCTTTTAAAGGAAAATCCCCTACGACACATGTCGCTTCATGCATAAATAATTATTTAATTAATTCTTTAATGAAAAACAACTCACCCATCCAAGTGTCAATTTATCTAGGAGATGCACCAACATCCCTAAGTTTGCTCATGTTTGTCCCCTAGATATTTCACTTAGCTCCTAGATTTGTGGTGTAGGTGGAGTTGACTAGGTGTCCATGCCTAGGATTCCATTTTGCTCCTAAATAAATATTTATAATATTTTTAAGTAATCAGGAATATCCTTTCATGTGCAATTTCTAAATAACACTTAATATTATTTAAATGCCAAAGTAATCATTTATGTGCAAATGCCTAAAGTACTCAAATGCATTTCTAAGTAAAGTTGTAGGTGCAAAATTATACGTTTCAACGCAGTTCAGTTTAGCAATCAACTTTTACTGGGGACCTGGTGCCGCGCCGTTGGGCCTCCCTATTCCTTAATTTAATTTCCCTGACATGGCACCACTCCGTCGGGTCTAGTCATCCGTAGTTTCCATTCCTCGGCAAGGCACCACATCGTTGGGTCCTTGCATCCAATCTTTTCGTTCTTGGCAGGGTATTGCACCGTCCGACCCTTCTGCTGTCATCCTTCCGTTTTGACTTGCGGGAACTTCATGTAGGGATTTCAGGAGCCGTTACCTTCCATCCTCCGTCTAAACGCTATTAGGGACTAATGGCATTGAGGAGTGAGTCTGTTCTCACTGCGCGCCCCCCAACTCGTACGTGACCATCTCTGTCGTGGCCCACCTCGTACACCCTCACGCTTTCCTCTTGAGCAAGCGGATCAATGCTTATCTGCTCAAGCGTGGTATTCCATCGGAAGTCGACATCGTCGTCGCTCTCCCTGTGTGTGATTTACTCATACTCTACGACCCTTCATATTCCTTTGTGTGTCCGTCGATGAACCGTTTCACCTGTCGCTACACACATTTCTCACAAACGTAAATTAGTGGCACTGTCCTCAATAATCACAATTTGGTTTATAAATCTGTTGCTTCATTAAGCATCTATAATTTACTCATCCATTACTCATTCGTCTAATCACGTAATCAATTGCACAGCTAGTCGTTAAGCATCATTCATATGTACAGTTTTCATATCAAAGTCAATCGTTAAACAACATGAAATCGTCCATTCACAATAACTACCCAAATGCACATATATCAATCAATCGTAATCATAAATATACTCAAAATAAAATCATAGGGTTATTTTATTAATGTTTCAGACAGTCGGGTGACTCAGCAAGTGCCCTCAATGTCTACAGTGGTCTAGGGGCACTACATACATCCCTACTTATTTAGAACTCCGTCCCGAAGTTCAGAATAAAAATGAAAGGCTATGACGAATCTTAGTTGCGTCCTCCCAAGTTGCAGAGCTAGGATTGTAACTGTCCTATTGCACTTTGACTTGATCAATCAGGGCTAATCATTAAGCAAGAACTAATCAATCAATTATACCACTCCACATATATAATTTAATTCCTTAATTCATTTATCAATTATTGTCGTCATTCACATCTTCAGGTTTCCCTCAATCTTTTAAGACAGATCAAGGCTCAAGAAACCACTTTATCGAAGTTGTTCGGTTGGGTCACTCAACAGGTGCCCTTAAGGTCCACAGTCATTTTAGGGGCATTACAGAATTGCATGGAAGATATAGTGGGATGAAAAATGATTGACAAAAAATGATGCAAATACAAGTGTTCTCCTAGGTGCTAGAACATTGCATCTCCTGTGAAGTTTCCAATCTTAGCACTATCCCTCATGATCTAATCAGAAGGGTGCTAATTTGTGAGGTAACACTCTTGAAGCACTCTCGAGGTGTTAAGGGACAAATTAAATATTCTCCTAGTAGGGAATAATTTCCTAAGATTTGAATAGAACATTGCTTGACAAAAAATCCAAAATTTACCAATAAATTTGGAGTGTAGTTTCATGGTCTAGAATGGAAGCTCTATAAATAATTGTAAGTAATTCCAAGTACCCAACCCCAATAACTGTAAATGTGGGCAAATAGACAACAATTTTTGGCACAACAACCAATAGTGTGAAAACCACTCTAACATGAATTTACCATTTAATCTCTAATTCAATTTATCTAATTATCATAAATTTACCATTCAATCTCTAATCCAAGTTATCTAAATATAATTAATAATGTATGACTAGATGAAGATTTCAATTATTACACAAAGCCACAGTGAATGTTGGATTATGGGAGGAATGATTGTGGTTACAGGGAGTTAAAAAGTGATTCAAGGTCACCTTAAGGTTACAATGTAGTTTATAGGTTTTCAGTCCATTTAGGAGTGGCATAAAAGGGATATTGTCTAAATATTTACCCTAAAAAATAAATTACATAATATTAAAAAAAACATCCTTTAACCAACATGTAGTAATGGATACCAACTCCCTCACAAGCTTGTAGGCTTCCTACAGGGGCATGTAGGTAGCCTACATCCTTGTTGTCTAATCCATCTGAGCCTGTAGGCCTATGAATCAACCTATAGGCCTATAGTGTAGGGACCCCCCTGTTTGTGGGGTCGTCCCTAAATAATAAACTGAAACACATCTAAATGATATAATAATGATACTAACATATCATTGGTAGAAAAAAACATTACACATTATATAAATTTACCTTAAGCAAATAAAAATGGAACCTTATACCTGGCATCTGTCGATTGATCCCGCTTTCCCTTATCGTTCACTTCCTCATTGTGTCCCTCCATCTGAAACTCGTTTAACAATTGGCGAAGCAACCGTTAGCTTAACCACCCAACCGTAGGCTTATGCTTTCAGTCGCATAGCCACCCCCCGAGTTTCGGCTCGTAGAGCTCACACACACCAATACTAGAGACTCAGAAATGGGTTCCCCCCCCCCCCACCAAAATCTCTTGCCAAACTCCAATAGCAACAAGTCACTCTCTTGCAAAAATTAGGATAACCATCCAAAAACTGGGTCCTTAGCCATTCCCAAAGCCTTCCTTAAATAGGAAAATCCATTGCGACACATGTCGCTTCATGCAAAAATATTTAATTTCTTTTTATTAAAAAGTAATTTAGGTCACCTATCCATGTGTTGAGTTTTCTAGAGAGTGCACCATATTTCCTAAGTTTACTCAAGTTTCTCTCCATGATGTTCATTCTAATCTCTATTTTTGTGGGTGCAAGTGGTGATAACTAAATGCTCAAGCCTAAGATTCTATTTTGCTCATAAAATAATGATTTCTATTATTTTAAATACTAAAATGCATTTTCATGTGCAAATGTCTAAAATAATAATTTCTATTATTTTAAATACTAAAATGCATTTTCATGTGCAAATGTTCTAAATGCAATTTTATACGTTTTTATTCATAATGTTTAACAATCAATCCCTTCTAGGACCTAGGTACCACACCATTGGTCCCATCCATCCTGTATACTCATCTTTCGACATGGTACCACTATGTTGGGTCCAATAGTATGTTGTTTCCATTTCTCGGCAAGGTACCACATCGTCAGGTCCTTGTGTCCGTCATTTCCGTTTCTCGGCAAGGTACCACATCATCGGGTCCTTGCATCCATTTTTTTTTTTCTCGGCAAGGTACCACATCATCGGGTCCTTGCATCTGTTATTTCCATTTCTCGGCAAGGTACCACATCGTCGGGCCCTTGCATATGTTATTTCTGTTTCTTGGCAAGGTACCACACTCGTCGGGTCCTGTTCCAATATCCTTTCATTTGATTTGCGGGAACTTCATGTAGGGATATAGGATTCGTTACATTTAATCCTCCGTCTACACACTATTGGAGACTAATGGTGCTGAGGAGTAAGTCCGTTCTTACTACGCGTCCCCCAAATCGCACGTGACCAACTCCATCATGGTCCACTTGCACGAACTCACACTTTTGTGTGTTATTTATCCATACTCTACGACCCTTTAATTCCTTTGTGTGTTCGTCGGTGAACCGTTTCACCTGTTGCTACACACATTCTCAAAAGTACATATTAATAGTCTTGTCCTCATTCATCATAAATCATTTCCTAAACCCGCTAATCGTTAAGAGATTACAGTTTACTCAAAACATCATACATTCCATTAATCAATAAAGCATTAAGTCAATATGTACTTCTTTCGTTTGCATCACATAATTCATCATACAACTAATCATTGAATCATCATCTTCATGTACACATAACACATTTTTTACAATCAAAGCTAATCATTAAGCAACATGCAATTTTTCATTTAAATCAACTATCCAACTCCACACATGTCATTTAGTTCCTTAATTCATTTATCGATTGCTTTCATGCACATCATCAGGTTGGGTCACTCGACAGGTTCCCTTACAGTCCACAGTCATTCTAGGGGCATTACATACACCCCCTCTTGTATAGAACTTCATCCCAAAGTTAAATTTTGTTCTCATACTTCCGACACTAGGCTTAGCTTTTAATCTCCTATTCTCATCTTCTTGTCATTCTCTTCTATTTTTCTCCAACAATCAAGGCCCTAAGCACTAGTGGTTCTAATCGTAAGTTTTCTTTTTCATC